>APFE031335874.1:8761-35324 GCA_000404065.3 Pinus taeda
TGCTCCCAAGTTCATCAGAGTCTGTGTTTATGAAAAGGATTTGAACGGTGTCGTTCTCCTTCTCTTCAGTGACAGTATCATTTGAAGATGAACACTTTGAAGGCAAGACTGGGTCAACTGCCATCTCAACCTTTTGAATTTCATCTGGTATGGATTCAAAGGGTTCATTTTCAATGATAGGCGCTTCGGATGACCACAATGATGGGCGAGCCAGATTTTCAACTAGTGGTGGACTTGGAAAGAGTTTTTTTATATCCAGGAGGGAGCCGTAGCAGTGAAGCAGGACGATTATCCAAAACTCTTTTAGCCTCGTCAAGGAAGGGACAACGGTGGACGACGTGATTGCCTTCACACAATTTACAAGGTAATCTGGGATTCCTTTTCTGTCCAGGTGCTTCACTTTCACTGATTGATGGTGTGTATTCAACATGATCTTTAGAGGTTGATGCCACCGGATTGTGCAAACAAGGAGACTAGTCCCTTAAGATCCGAGGGATGCAGTGAAAATCTCGGTGATAGTGGTCTCCATTGCAAATGACACAAGGAGATTTAGGTTTAGATGGTGTGGTGTGGGGATTTTCACTAGATGACGCTTGGTTGCCCCCTTTCGATTTTGGTTCCCTTTTCTTCTTTTCCTCTTTCTCTTTCTGCTTCTTCTTCTTCTTCTTCTCAGTTACTTGATTTTGAGCTTTATCGGCTTTATCAAGCGAAGAGGAAGGATGAGAAGAAGAATCAGACGAAGTAGAAGGTTGGGAGGCAACTCTAGTGTCATCTAGTTGCTAACTTGATTGTTCAGGAATTATGGGATTCTGAACGATAGAGGTAGAGAAGATCCAGACAGGAAAACCAATTGTCAACCCTGGAAGTGACAAAGTGGTCATATGGGGTGCACCAACATCTCCCCAAGAGGAGAAGGGACTAGGATTTCCTCCAAGGGGAAATCCTTGGTTGGTAGACTCCATTTTCTCAACCTAAAGACCAACGAGGGAATTTGTGATTTTATTCCGATTAAAATAAATTTTAGACACTTTGACACAACTTGTTTTTTCAATTTTAAAGAGTCGAGAAAAAACAAAAGATGACTCTAGTCGCCTTCGATTTTTATTGAGCTTGAAGTGACAAGTGATTAGAGGACCTTTTCCTTTAAGGAGTATGAAAAGGAGAAAAATGGACTTCTCTGGAGATCTAGGCAGAGGGGATTACCAAACCAATCGTAAAACTGCATAATACTTTTTACGGTACGACAGTCAATCTTCCCAAATGCTGTGTTCAGTGCATTGCGATCGATAAGGCGGCAGACACGGCTTCCTAAGGATAAAGGATGCAACCTATTGTGGTCTCCGAAAATATACTCAATGGTACATGGGAGCACAAGTCCATACTGGAAAAATGAAAGCAACAATTACCAGGTTTTACAATGCAAGAATACGTCTCTAGCCTAGACCTATAGATGTTGTGCGTTAGGTTGCAAAGCATTGGTAGATTCATTAAATTTATTTTAAGTTGATCTTGCTTAAAAATTTGCCTTTCAGGTTCACCGTATGATGTGTATAAAATTCCTAAAATGCAGTCTAAGATGATAAGCAAACATTTAATCTTCTTTTGACAATGAAAATCCTAGCTACTAAGGAAAGAAAGTTAAGAATCTTTCTGCAAAGAGCACAGAGCACACGCTAAATGCACTGTCCTAAATCAAAGCAAGCAGTCAAAATGCAAATGCACATGCATGTATTTGTTTTCAGCCTTCTTAATGTATGAATGATGATAAGAAAGATATGTGTAAACCTGAATTACTTTCAAAGCGACAATACTCAACAAGTTCCTTTTCAAAATGAAGTGAAGCTAAAAGAGACACTTTGCGATTTCGAAATGAAAATTGCTTTTCGACACTTTAAAAACTACTAATTCAAATCATATGCAATAGTAACTGTATAATCGACTATCAAGAACATTGGGATTGTCTTCTAAAACTAAAAACGACAGCTACGACACTTTCAGATCAAGAAACGACAATTCAACTATGCTACTTTTTTGCAAAAGAGAACTGAAAATGGCGCACAATACATAAAAACACTTACAGTTCTTTGCACTATGGAGGCGGAATAATGTAAGAGAAGGGGATTTTCACAGAGATACACTGACCACAGACAACAAAACTCCTGAATAGGACTGAAAATAGTGAGGAAAAACCAAAGTCTGAAGGTAAAGTTAACCTTCCTTGACCATCGCACCTGTCACACTGTGAATTCAGTATGCAGCGCACCTACTGCACTCAGGAATGCAATGCATACAGGCTACCTTGAAGGCAGGGTGTGATGGTACCAGTGCGAGACTTTAAACAAGTTTTTACTCACAATTTGCAATTTAGTTTAGGGATTTAGGCCGAGTAAGTGATGTTCAGTATATGTAAAACACATGGGTAATCTAAGGAGGTTACTAGAGCCACCACTTAGGGCAATTAGACTGTTTGCAGATCGATTGTTTAATTCATAAACAAAACCCGGAGATAGACTGAAGTAGCATTGATCTACTTTGCATTTGTATAACAAATGCAGTTTGAAGGCTAGTTGGCTTGGCTTCAGGCTCTGTCTGTAAGTTTATAAAAGAAACAAATATAGGTTAACAAACAATCTAGTCGCTCCCCAGCGGAGTCGCCATTTTGTTACCGGGAATAGTGTCCACTCGGATGCTGCTATTCCCACTAAGACTGGTAGCTATCTTAGAAAAAAACAAGTAAAGTCTACTTTCACTTTCCTTTATGAAAATAGATAGGAGTGGAACAAAAGAGACCAAACTTAGTCTTGCGCTTGATTTCCTCTCCTTCCTATAGAGCTTTGCCGCTTCTTCTTCGTCTGCCCAGCTTCAAAGAGCACCTGTGGAATCACAGCAACATACTACTATCGAAGAACAAAGATCTATATTCATAAATAACACAGGACCAAATGTGTGTTAACCATACAAATGCATATATAAGTAAACATACAAGAATATGGAAGAAAACTTGAATAGCTTTATTAAGATGAAAAGTAGCAAGAGGATTACAACCATATGTTTTGACCCATCATCATCCTCCATTAAGAAAGCCCTTCTTCACCTCAAGTAAAGCTTAGATCACCCAACACTATGAATGTACACCAGAAAACCAACAACACTTCTCTATAAGATACAAAATTCCAGCCTCTGGATCTTTGTGTTGAGGGATCCATATATAGATGATTGAAGGGAGGTGAGTCATCTTCTGGGGTCTTGATTAGTGTCCTCTCTTTGATAGTTCCTACTTCCACTTGGAGAACGGTGATCTCTTACTCATACCTGGTCGAAAATAGAGAGGCAAGTGTCAGAGGGGAAGCTTTTGGAAGATTCCATGATCTTCCACCTCACATTTTGTCCCTGCCATTTGTCAATTCCCAACCATCGCACCATACAGAGGAGCCATTCAGTATGCATTGCACCTTGTACACTGGGAAGATGATATGCATCGCACCCTCTGCACTGGGTTTTCAGTATGGTCCAGTTTTGACCATTTATGAGCAATTTTTAGTGGAGAACTTCTGGGAGATGATGTAATCAGCTGACCTTGTTCCTTTAGGTAGTGAAGCAACACTTTTAGGGAATTAGGAGCCCTCAGTTTACGGAAATTTATGATTGGGGTTGAAGTGCCCAAAAATTTCTCTAACACAAACCAAACCATTTTCTCTCTCCTTGGAACACCTCTCTCCTTTGACTTCATTTTTTCCTCTTCTTCTTGCATATAAATCAAGTGACTATTTGAGTGATCAAATGATTTCGAACTTCCTTCTATTTATACATGTCCAGGAGGTTGAATATGTGCCTCTTTAGGTTGACTTGAATAGGAGGGTTGAATTGATCTTGTGGATTACAAAATTAACCTTTTGGCTCAAATAAAATGATTTTTCTTTTTTCTTACAAATAGTCCAAATGGAACTTTAACTCAAAAATATATCTTTGTCTCGTGACATATTTTCTTTTTAACTCAAATAACCCTACAAGTATGAAGAGCTTGCTTTGACTAGAAAATATAATAATAATAATAATAATAAACTATTTTTGTTCTTTTGTTTTACATGAAACACAATTGATACAAGTACAATGATAATTATGAAGAACAAACCGAGTTACATTTCCAAAAAATACAAATAAAAAATATTCATCTACTTATGGTTCAAGGTTTTGTAGATTTTCCTGTATATTCAACAGCTTATGTGATATGCTAAAACAAAAGACAAGAATCTACCTTACTCTTCAGCAGAAAGCAAAATTGATCGATAAAAACAATAAGTAGAAAAGGAAGAATATAAATTGCACATAAAACAATATTTCTCCGGGGAAAGTAACTGCTCAAAACCTCGACTATCTATATTGCATTAACTAGAATATCTGAGAAGAAAATAAAATGCTTGTTCAACCTGAACTATTCCTACACTAGCACAATCTATCTCTTTGCCTCACAAGCCAGCTCAAGCCAACACTTAGTTAATTTTATTGTCTTCCGAGCCCCTACTTACTTGTGCAATCCCTAGATGAATTAACCCATATTTGATTGGGAAATCCGCTCTCCATAACCCCACAATCCAAACATAGGTCCTCAAATGATTGCATGCACCATCTATGAAACTCACAAAATTATACAATTGATAGTACATTGTCCCTGAACCCTAATCTCAACTAGATATTCATCTAAACTTAAATGCATGAATTATTTATGAGTGAATCTTTAGTTAACTGGTGTGGTACTAGTGATGCTTTGGTGCACTAGTCCACTACTAGACCTCTACTAGTTCCTCCAATAGTTAGAACTAGTTTAACTAACTATAACTCAGTTAGGTCGACTTATTTAATTACAACTCCAAATAACTCAACCTGGGCCCCTAAAATTTAGGGATCACTCTACATGACTCTAAATAAAATTCCAACTCGAATTTCCTAAGTCAATTAAGTAAATTTAACTTAATTAATTATTACAAGTTGCTATGAATTACAATTTAATTCAAGAACAAATTAAATTATAATTTCTTGTTGCTATTTTTAACATTCCCTCTCAAAAAGAAAGGAATTATTAGCTACCCCGATCCTGTCTCTGTGAAACTCAAATTTTCATATTGACAATACCTTTGTCAAAATATTTGCATCCTACTCCTCTATGGGAATGTACTCCAACAATCTAATTATCCTCTGCATGCAATCTCGAAGATGAGGATACCAGATATCAATATGCTTGGACCAATTCAACTATGATTGTCACATTAAATCACATTTGAATCCATCTACTGGCCAAACAAACCAACCAAAATCGTCCTCATCCAGATAGCTTCATAAGTTGCTTGACTAGCAGCCATGTACTCTACCTATACTAAGTTGTGTAATAGCCCTAGTGAAAATTTCATGTAATATAAGTAAATAAAGGAAAAATAAGACCACAACCAAGGGAAACTTATTCCAAGCTAAATGTTGGGTAAACATATCCTAGTGGGAATCATTGGATGTGTGTGTTGGCCAAGGAAAATTGGCGAAGGCAAAGGAAAAGGCATTAAAAGGTAAAAAGCCATTTTTGGCACATTTATTTATGAAAATAAAGGAAATTAGGAGAAAAGTAAGGTGAAAGATCACAGGTTACATGTGAGGAGGAAATTGAAGGAAAATAATGAAAAATGAAGAAAATAGAAGCCTCATCAATACAAATTCTTATGAGGATCAGTTGGTAACCTTTTTCTAGTTTAAGTTTGGAGTTCTCTTCTTATTCTCTCTCTCTCTCTCTCTCTCTCTCTTGGTCACTTAGAGTTTCTTGGAACAATCTACCTTTGGAGAAAGAAAGGAAAAACAAGCAAAGGGAAAGGAAGGAAAGAAAGGAAAAAGGAAGGAAAAGAAGGATCAAGCAACTTCAGCAAGAATACTTACAAGTAACGTTTTTCATGTGTGATTTCCTAGATGGTTTGGACATGCATGTCTTTTCATGTTGTTGTATGGTTCTGTTGTTGGCATTATGATGCATGTGTTGTACTTGATGGAAACCCACTTGTAGCAGAACAACTCACTTGTATATAGTAACTAGATGAATCTACGTAACTAGATGAATCTACAGGAGAAATATCAGATGTGACAGAATGCATGGCAGTTCAAAGGAATCATTTCAGAAGTAATATGGAAAATTATAGTGTAATAGGTCTATTCAGAAGTAATAGGACATTGGTACAGAAGAACAGGAATATGGAACTTAGGTCTCCTGATCAGAATAAAGAAATTAAGGAAAACGTTGATGTGGTCCACAGAACGAAAAGAGCGTATACATATACATGCACTCCCACAGGAGGAAAAGAGCGTACATGTTGTAAAACCAAGGTTTTGGTCTGAGGTATTTGGTCCAAGGTGTTTTGGGTCCAATGTATTGGTCCAAGGTATTTGGTTTGAGGTATTGACCCTAGGTATTTGGTTCAAGGTATTGGTCATAAGTGGTTTTGGTCTGAGGTATTGACAAAGGATCTAAGTATATAAGGAGGAGAAGATAAAAGGGCTAAGGATACAAGTAATGAATATCTTATGAAGTGTTAGATCAAAATAAAATATGCATTTTATGGGGTTTTGATGCTTTGGTTGATATAGACTAAATATGCACCTAAGTGTTTGATGATGGATGAGATCTAATGATGGATCAAGATCATAATGACTTATCAGTATGTGATCTGATAATGGATGTGCTAGATATGATTACAAACACATGTTTTATCCTTTATATGTGATGATCTGGGTACGTCTGAAGTCAGGAATCTCAACAAAATTATAAGTAATTATTTGCAAATCTATACACTGGTTCGCTTTGGTGAAGTTGCCTTAAGAAGAATTGCGTGCACACGTGAGTTCCCTTCTCTGAAATAGAATATATAAATCTGATTATGGAAATGAAAAATTTATTGATTTGTAAATACTGATTCACACCCCCTCTCAGTATTATTTCCAACAATTGGTATCAAAGAAAGTCTTTTGATAGAAGCTTGATCGCTTGAAGGAGATCTGTAGAAACAATGGGAAAGAAGCTAAAGAAGAAAGCACCTCAAAAGAATAAGACATCTCAAGGGAACTGTGACAATGGGAGAGACGATTGGCAATTATGTGGAAGCAACTCCTTAGATTTAGAATCACCTCAGAATGAAGATTAACAAGAAAAAGAATTATTAGGTATGAATTTGGTGTCCTTTAGTGATACATTTAGTTGTTCATTTTAAGATAATGCATGTGATAGTGAAACAAATGAATTTTATCTTATGGGTGAAAGAGAAAGAAATGAAATAGAGGCAGAATTTAAAAATTTCACAAACATAATTAGAGATCAACAAGATCTGTTGGACAAAAGGGAGTGTACCTACAAAGAAGAGATTACAAAGTTAAAGGCTCAGTTAAAGGAAGGAAATGTAGTAAGGAAGCAGTGCAAGGAAAAGGAAGATCAATGTCAAAGGCTGCAGGATGAAGTGACATCATTGAGAAATGAAGTGAATGAAAAGGACACAACAACCAAGGAAATTATAGAAAGAACCAGCTATTGTGAAGGTCTTGAAGCTATGGTCATTTCTCTAAAATAAGATCTCAAAAATTCAAATAAGCAGAATGAATAACTACGCCAAGCATTTGAACAAAAATAAAATTAAGTTCTTGAATTAAGGCAACGAGTAGAAGAAGGAAGAAAAGCTGAAGAAATCTTGAAGAAGCAATATCTTGAAAAGGAAGAGCAATATCAGGTTGAGGTAAATATCCTAAAAGGTAAATTATAAGAAAAGGATAAACTTTTATGATTTCAAGATAGCACTAAGATTTTGGATTATTCTTAGTAGTCAAAGGTCTTCTATCACCAAATATGGTCTTGTTTTTCATGAAACTGTTGAAGGTGAATCTAGTTCACAAGATGAGGCAGGGAACTCGAATGCAAAATCTGAAATGTTCAACATAGAGATAAGAGGTCAACCCCATCAACAACCAAGGAAAGAAAGACTTCAAAGAAAATCATTTACTCCTAACTATGGAAGTGATAAACAAATCTTTCCTCTGATGAATAATGTTGAATGTTTTGTGTGTCATAACTTTCGACATGTTGCAGTAAGATGTAGAAGTATAATGGTTCAAGCTAATAACCATCACACAGAAAGATCGTCATCTTGCAGGTACTTTAAGGGATATTGTTTTTCTTGCAATATGTTTGGTCACAAAGCCACTGACTGCTTTAGAAGGAATATGAATCATATAAGATGTTATGCATGTAACAAGTTTGGGCATATAGAAAAAGAATGCAGGAAACTTTTTTGGCCAACATACCGAAAGGAGAAAACATCATCACACTCCAAGGTATGGAAGAAGAAGGAATTACAGACAGAAAGATGTGGCATAACTCAGTATATAGATAGAACAGACTCAGAAGGAATTGAAAATGTGAAATTTCAGTGTCCTAATTCTCATACGCAGTTATCATGAAGACAAGATACATATATATGCACGTTAGAAGCTTCAAAATAGCGTATATGTTGGACTAATGAAGAAGTGGTGGGGTAGACTCAGGAAAATGATTCAGACAATTATCAATTATCTTTTCATGTCTTGATGATTGATGACTATAGTATGTGGGTGTTATTTAGAAGTGCTTTTTATCCTCATAAGTTTTTGATGACTTGATTTATATCTAATTCATGATGATGCCTTGATATTTCTTACTGATATATGCAATGATAAGATCTGACAGTGAACAGGTGGCACAGGTTCAGGGGGAGAATATTCTATGCTTATAATAATGCATTGTTGGCATTATCTTTAGAAATATTTGGTACCTAATGATTCTTATTAATGGTGATGATGATTATGTGGCTAAAGTGTTTAAATGATACATCATGCTAAGCTACGGGTATGAGTTTCCCATGATGAAATCTCAGATGATATTTGTATTGCTTGGGGTTATATAGCTATTATTCAGATCAGATTTATGGATGATTGTGGTTGAATTTTTGATGATACATACAATACATATATGTTGCTTACATGGTGATCTTCATAAGGACAAGGATAAGGCCAAACCTTGAGTAACACAACTTCATTATTTGATGTTGGTGTCATCATGTCTTCAAAGATGCATAAAGTTCATATGGTGCAGTTATGATGTAGGATTCCTATAGTTCTTGGCTCTCACATGGTTGAGGATTGTTGCTGTTGATGGTATCAAGAAATCTTAACAAATGACCATGAGCTCATGGTTTGCGAGATACATAGTTGATGGATACACATTATGTTGGATACATGGTTGATTACTTAAGTTGAATATTGAAAAATATCGTTGGTTGGCCAAGAGAATGGTGTTATTGTAGGTTTGATGAAGACATGGATATTCAGATACATGGCTTACTTAGTCACATAATGATGATGACTTCTTACCTTATGATGATAGGTTGATACTCACATATGTTGATTATCATGGTTGATGCTTTTCAGATGTGAGATGTTTCCTAGTGATGATACATGGTTAATATATTGAGGGTTCTTGTGGAAAGATCATGTAGTTCTTGTTGATGATGTTATCATCATAGACGCTGACTATGGTGTTTTCACATACATATGATATGATGTGGATTTTTTTTTTCTTGGAGATATGACATATGGTTAGTTGATTCATGGAAGGTTATGATAAGGATTTTTCTACTAAGGAAACGAAGCAAGTTGATCTTGATGAGCTCAAGAGGATGAGTTGATATCTATATGTGGCATTCTTTTTCACAGGTTGATGATATTTACTTTGTCATATCTTCGAATCTGATGATGGACATATATAGGTTTCGGGTCTGGATGTTGCTGACAGATGCTTATGGTGCAGATCATATATGGTGTATGATGACTATCATGGTCTTGTTTAGATATTTGGTCTTTGTTATAAATGTCATGTATATCCATCGATGAAAAGGTCATATAAAGGGCTATGATGTAATAACACGTCTATCTGTCATAGTCTTTTAATGAGTCCTTTTGGTCTTATGATATAATTTATACCCCCTCTATGCATGGGAAGGATGATGTAATAATTGTTATATTTCAGTCATGTATAAACATTTGATATATCCCCACTAGGTTGGGAGATTGGTGTATGTATGAGTTATTGGTGATAGGAAGGTTATACTCACATAGTTGAGTTATAGAGTCATGTTATTCTTTTAGAAAATATATTTTCAGACTCTGCATGTTCTCAGGGGGAGCATGGATGGTATAGTACATCTCAGCATGTACAAAGGGGGAGTTTAATCAGAGAATTCAACATGTGCCTAGGGGGAGCATGATCAATGTTCATATTCAGATGTGAAGATATGAAAGTCTTCATTTTGGTCAGCCCTTTACCATTGATATCAAAGGCAGAGAGTATCTTGGTCCACCCTTTGCCCTTGATGTCAAAGGGGGAGAGTATTTTGGTGTTTCTTTTTATCTCTAATAGTTTCTATAGGTTGCAGTAATCAACACCAACATGTTTGTCATCAAGTCCAAAGGGGGAGATTGTTGGCATTATGATACATGTGTTGTACTTGAAGGCAACCCACTTGTAGCTGAACAACTCACTTGTATATGGTAACTAGATGAATCTATAGGAGAAATATCAGACATGACAGAATGCATGGCAGTTCAAAGGAATTGTTTTAGAAGTAATATGGCAAATTATAGTGTAACAATTCTATTTAGAAGTAACAAGACATTGGTACAACAGAACAGGAATATGGAACTTAGTTCTACTGATCAGGATAAAGAAAGTAAGGAAAACGTTGATGCAAAGCAGTTTAAGAAGTATATGCAAGTCCTCTTAGTCAAAACAACGTATACATGTTGGTCCACAAAAGAAAAAGAGCGTATATGTATACACGCACTCCCACAGGAGAAAAAGAGCATACATGTTGGAAAAATAAGGTTTTGGTCTGAGGTATTTGGTTCAGGATATTTTGGGTCCAAGGATTTGGTCCATGGTATTGGCCCTACGTATTTGGTCCAAAGTATTGGTCATAAGTGGTTTTGGTCCGAGGTATTGACAAGGGATCTAAGTATATAAGGAGGAGAATATCAAAGGGATAAGGATACAAGTAATGAATATCATATGAAGTGTTAGATAAAAAGCAAATATGCATGTTATGGGTTTTTGATGCTTTGCTTGATCTAGACTAAATATGCACCTAAGTGTTTGATGATGGATGAGATCTAACGATGGATCAGGATCATAATGGCTTATCATTATGTGATTTGATAATGTGCTAGATATGATTGCTAACACATGCTTTATCCTTTATATGTGATGATCTGGGTATGTCTGAAGTTAGGAATTGCAGCGAAGTTATAAGTAAGTATTTGCAGATCTATACGTTGGTTCACTTTGGTGAAGTTTCGTATACATGCTGGTTTGGCTCTTACAAGTAGCATATGCAAAATAAAAGCTTGATGTTCAAGGATGACTGATATATCAGATCAATACTACTATTTTACTAATGTCTGTCATTGAAGTATTTTTAGATCTGAAAGTAAAACTGAATTCTCATTGATTAATTGATTGAGAAAGAAGGGTGATCCTTGTTGCTATCTGCTTAGAACTTTGTAATATGATAGTAGATCTTCAGAATGTCACTGATTGGTACAATTTGTGGTTCAGAGGTTTTCTAATTCAGTATCTTCAGAGGTGTACACAGGTTGGGCAAAAGGAAGTAGTGTATACATGCATGTTTGCTTCATTAAAGGACTATATACATTCTGACACGTGCCTTTTGAGGTTAAAGTTAGTTCTGGTTGTTGATGCAGTGTTCTGGGTTCATATTTGTGTACTGGTTACAATGATTTGTCTATTCTAGTTGATTGGTTAAATTTGATTAAGTTTGAATGAATGGTTGATTCATTTGTGTCAAAGGTTCAGAGGTTTCAGTGGTTGATTATTTCAGTTGTATCAGGGATTGATGATTGGGTTTCATCTATATCAAAAATTGATTGGGTTGGTTGATGCAGATGTATTTGATGGTTGTATTACAATGGTGATTGATTTTGAGCTTCAATGTTACTAATGTGTCCAGTATGAAAATTGGATGAAATGTGGCCTACATATAATGTTGTTGTGTACCAGGAGTATCCAGTGTGAAAATTTATGAAATGTGGTTCCTAGAGGATACTGAGGGTTGGAGCGTTTAGTGAGGAAGTCGAAGCTTCCTACCAGTAGTGGTTGGTGATTTGATTATGGAGTTGGACCTCCATTCCAGTAGCAGCTGGAGAATGAGTGAAGGTTGTAGTCTTTTGTAAGTCGGAGCCTACGTACTAGTAAATATATCAGCTAGTAAAAGAACTAATGGGTTGTAGCTCCCTTCCAAAAGAAGTTGGAGAATGAGAGAAGTTTGTAGCCTTCTGCAGGTGGGTGCTTGCGTACTGGTGTGAGTCTGCACGAATACAAGATTGTAAACATATTTTCTTATTATTAAAAGAAGACAGAGACGACAACAACATGTGGTTTCCACCTTAAATCTTGGTGTTCATGTGTGTTGCTTATGTGTGATGGTTTATTCTTTTATTACTGCACATGATTACTATTTAATGTTTAATAAAGTACTGATGCACTGATTAAGGATCAACATATGCTGAATTAACTGAATCATAAGTTCACTGGATATATGCTGGATTCCTTAATAACAGTTGCGTGCACATGCGAGTTCCCTTCTCTGAAATAACGTATATAATCTGATTATGAAAATGAAAAATTTATTGATTTGTAAACACTAATTCACCCCCCCTCTCAGTATTATTTCAAACAATTGGTATCAAAGCAGGTCCTTTAACAAAATCTTGATCGCTTGAAGGAGATCCGTAGAAACAATGGGAAAGAAGCTAAAGAAGAAAGCACCTCAAAAGAAGAAGACATCTCAAGGGAACAATGACAATGGGAGAGATGATTGGCAATTATGTGGAAGCAACTCCTTAGATTCAAAATCACCTCAGAATGAAGATGAACAAGAAAAAGAATTATCAAGTATGAATTTGGTGTCCTGTAGTGATACATTTCTTTGTTCATTTGAAGATAATGAATGTGATAGTGAAACAAATGAATTTTCTCTTATGGGTGAAAGAGAAAGAAATGAAATAGAGGTAGAATTTAAAAATATCACAAACATAATTAGAGATCAACAAGATATATTGGACAAAAGGGAGTGTACCTACAAAGAAGAGATTACAAAGTTAAAGGCTCACTTAGAGGAAGGAAACATAGTAAGGATGCAGTACAAGGAAAAGGAAGATCAATGTCAAAGGCTGCAGGATGAAGTGACATCATTGAGAAATGAAGTGAATGAAGAGGACAAAACAACCAAGGAACTTATAGAAAGAACCAACTATTGTGAAGGTATTGAAGCTGTGGTGGTTTCTATAAAAGAAGATCTCAAAATTTCAAATAAGTAGAATGAAGAACTACTCCAAGCATTTGAACAACAAGAAAATGAAGTTCTCGAATTAAGGCAACAAGTGGAAGAAGGAAGAAAAATTGAAGAAATCATGAAGAAGCAATATCTTGAAAAGGAAGAGCAATGGCAGGTTGAGGTAAATATCCTAAAAGGTAAATTAGAAGAAAAGTATAAATTTTAATGATTTCAAGATAACACTAAGATTTTAGATAACATTCTTAGTAGTCAAAGATCTCCTATCATCAAATCTAGTCTTGGTTTCAATGAAACTGTTGAAGGTGAATCTAGTTCACAAGATGAGGCAGGGAAATCTATTGCAAAATCTGAAATGTTCAACATACGGATAAGAGGTCAACCCCATCAACAACCAAGGAAAGAAAGACTTCAAATAAAATAATTTACTCCTAACTATGGAAGTGATAATCAGTTCTTTCCTCTAATGAATAATGTTGAATGTTTTGTGTGTCATAATTTTGGACATGTTACCACAAGATGTAGAAGCAGAATGGTTCAAGCTAATAACCATCACATAGAAATATCATTTGCTTCCAGGCACTTTAAGGGATATTTTTTTTCTTGAAATATGTTTGGTCACAAAGCCATTCACTGCTTTAGAAGGAATATGAATCATATAAGATGTTATGCTTGTAACAAGTTTGAGCATGTAGCAAAAGGTTGCAGGAGCAAATGTCGGCCAACATACCAAAAGGAGAAAACATCATCACACTCCAAGGTATGGAAGAAGAAGGAATTACAGAAAGAAAGATGTGGCATAGCTCAATATATAGGTAGAACAAACTTAGAAGGAACCAAAAGTATGAAATTTCAGTGTCCTAATTCTCATATGCAGTTATCATGAAGAAAATACGTGTATGTACTTGAGTTAGAAGCTGCACAGTCACGCATATGTTGGTTTGATGAAGAAAAAGTAGGGTAGACTCAGAAAAATGATTCAGACAATTATAAATTATCTTTTCTGTCTTGATGATTGATGAATATAGTATGTGGATGTTATTTAGAAGTGCTTTTGATCCTCATAAATTGTTGATGACTTGATGTATATATGATTCATGATGATGCCTTGATATTTCTTACTGATATATGCAATGATTAGATCTCACAGTGAATAGGTGGCATAGGTTCAGGGGGAGAATATGATATGCTTCTAATAATGCATTGTTGGCATTATGTATAGAAATATTTGGTACCTAATGATTCTTATCAATGGTGATGATGCTTATGTGGCTAAAGTGTTTAAATCATACATCATGCTAAGCTACAGGTATGATTTTCCTATGAGGAAATCTCAGATGATATTTGTATTTCTTAGGGTTACATAGTTGTTATTCAGATCATATTTATGGATGATTGTGGATGACTTTTTGATGATACGTACAGTACATATATGTTGCTTACATGGTGATCTTCATAAGGACAAGGAGAAGGAAAAAGCTTGAGTAACACAACTTCATTATTTGATGTTGGTGTCATCACGCCTTCGAAGATGCATAAAGTTCATATGGTGTAGTTGTGATGCAGGATTCCTATAGTTCTTGGCTCTCACATGGTTGAGGATTTTTGTTGTTGATGGTATCAAGAAAGCTTAACAAATGACCATGAGCTCATGTTTGCTAGATACATAGTTGATGGATACACATTATGTTGGATACATGGATGATTACTTAAGTTTCATATTGACAAATATCGTTGGTTGGCCAAGAGAATGGTGTTATTGTAGGTATCATGAAGACATAGCTATTTGAAGACATGGATATTCAGATACATGGCTTACTTAGTGTTGAGTTCCAAAACTGCCTCTCTCTTAATCAACTTTCTCATCCTTCTTCCTTTGCTTTTCCATGAACAATACATCCTTAATCATCAAAATCCATTGCACATTGCCTCAAGGAGTAAATTTCAGTGATTTACAAGTTATATTGTTATCTTTTTTATTTGAATAGGTTTTTGGCTTTTAGCGATGGAACGCAACCACATTCCGCAACTAACCGACTATTCTGTAGCCATCTCCATGCTTTTGTAGGTTATAGGTGTCAAGAGAGGAAATAGACCACATGGGTGCCTTGGAAAACATCAGAGCATGGATTGTATGCTATCCATTTGGTCTAGATCGATGAGGAGGACTCCGATCAAAGGGAGGTAAACTATAGGAGACCTATGGAAGTAGGACTTTGTTTTCACACGATTCTCAGTGATGGATCCGAGGCAGTCTCCTGAAGCCAAGTATTTCATCTGCGACCTGCACAAACAAAATCCAACAACCACTATTAGAAGATTTATGTTCCAAGGCGACCAAAGACAAGAATTTTGCATACACTACCTGTCTACGTGTTTTGCTACAACTGATTTCTCTCTCTAAAACAATTGTATATTTATCCTATAAATACTAGTGTGTAGAATGCAGAACAAGTTCAAGTTTTTGTTTATGTAATAGTGTAATTTCTTCTTTGTAGCGTGAAGAACTCATTTCTCTATTTTAATACAAAAACTCTGTTTTCAATGGATACCTGAAGCGCTTGTGAAGTGCTGATTCCATGTTGATAATCCTAGACCTTGCATAGGGCCCTTGCGTGGTCAAGGGTACATAATTTTATTTATGTTTGTCTTTTTGGTTTAATTGTAAATTCACTGTGTTTTTTCCATCATGTTCATAATCGTTTTCTAACTCTGTGTCTCAAGCAACATATGTCATTTTTCACTAACTCAGAGTAGTTGTATTCCAACGTAGATTAGTCCTTTGGTTTTCATTGCTTTTTAGTTTCTTAACTGTAGCTTTAAGTTGATAGCAGTAGCATAAATTGATTTATTTCATCTGCTATTCCTTAGTTTCTAGATTTTAAATTTAGTTGTTCAAATGCCATTCTCTTATTAGTGTTGTCACTCATGATATAAATGAATGTTTCCATAAGCCTTTCAGTTGAAGGTTAATCCTAGAACCAAGTGGTGAAATGTTACATTTATGAATGAATCTTTCATTACAATTGTTGTTCATTAGTTAAGCTATTCAATGCCATTTTCTTATCAGTTTAGTCACTCATGATATAAATGAATGTTTCCAAAAGCCTTTCAGTTGAAGGTTAATCCTAAAACTAAGTGGTGAAATTTTTTATTTATGAATGAGTCTTTATTTGCATTTTGATGTTTACTTTTCTTAGAATGATGAAGAATGAAATCTCTCAAAATTGCTATCATAAGGAGGTAGTTCTCCCTAAGTTATGTAGTAGAGTGACAACAATACTTTATTTAGCCTTGCTTTCATAAATAGAATAATTGCAATTTCATTTTTAGCTTTTCATTTAGTTTAGCTGCAGTTCCATCTTCGGTTGTTCATTAAGATTTAATTCTACAATAGATTAGATAGTAGAGGTAATCTTATTTCCAGTATTTCACTTTGATTTATCATAGATAGATGCCATCTCATTTTCTCATTTAAGCTTTGGTTTTGTAATTGAGTATATAGTAGTTTTAAAAGTCCTTTCAGTTCATGTTTTGGAAACAATCATAATAGCAAGAAGAGAGACTCTGTTTTCATTTTCTTGTTTACAAACTTTACTTCCAAATTTGGCCTAAAAGAAATTTTAGATCTCATTTCATTCTTAGCAGAAGTAGATTAAGATTTTGTAGACTACATTGCAGAACATTAGGAATCAAAAGAACAAAATCCCAAAACAACATAAAACTCAAAAATAGTGAGGTAAGAGGGTCATCTAGCACATATAGTGCACTACACTTCATCAGTTTACGATACCCAGATTGATAATTTATGTATAAATTTAGGACACTAAATTGACTGAACATTTTGGCGCTATTTTCAGGGAAGTGTAGCTAGGTAGACTTATCTCGTACATTCATAAAGAAAAAAAACAATAAAAACAACAAAACAAACAAAACAATGACATGCATAGAGAAAGAAACTCTAGGGGTAGATTTATAGCTAGGGACAGAAGTTCGATTTTCGCAACCCCACCTACTCCACCAAGAGTTAGAAAGGACACACCTCCATCCCAGGCTCATACTCCCAGCCTTAGGATTCTTGGAATTCGAGGGGCAGCAACTTAGTTAGAAGATTCTCCCACTTCTTCTACTAAAACAGACCTAGGAGAGAAAACCTTTTTCACTTCTACAGGGGAGCCTATTGTAATTGAGGAAGTAGGAATACCTAGTGAAGAGGAAGAAGTAGAAACTCTCTCCCATAATCCATTAATAGAATAACCAGAGGACTCTGAAGAAACTATAATGGTAGAAGATGGAGAATTCTCACTGTTTGGAGGAGGGGGTAGAGGGAGAGGTAGAGGAAACAATGGAGGAGGTAGAGGTAAAATGGAGGAGGCAGAGGAAATAGGGAAATAGATAACTCATTTGGATTCCCTATAGTAGATGAAGAAACACATACAACAATGAAAAACATTTCACCATTTGTCCTCCCAAACTTTTATGGGTTGAGAAGTGAGGACCTTGAAACATTTTTGTTTGAGTTTGAAGTCTTGTGCGGAACCTATGACTATCTAGAAGACTCTCAAAAAATCAAATTGTTCCCTTCGACACTAAAAGGGGCTACTTTGAAGTGGTTTATGGGGTTAGTCACTCAATCCATTAGAACTTGGAATGACATGAAACAAGCATTTTTGGATAGATACTTGGACTATTGTATGCCTACTAATCATAAGGATGAGGTATTCAAAATGATGCAAAAGGAAGATGAAAACTTAGAAGATTTACTTGAGAGATTCAATTACAATTTGAAAAGAGAAAAACCGAACAAATTATATGAAGAAACTTTGAAAGCTCTTTTGTTAAAGGCCATTAGAGATGAATGGATAGATATTCTTAATGTTAGTGTATTCACACATCCATCAGTGATCAAATTGCTTTTTTGCACACATATTAGGTGTCTCATCCGATCAACTGCATTCCATTAGGTCATGGATCAACTGATGGTAGTGGTTTCATGTCAATTTCCCTCGTGACATTCACATGCTGACTTGTTCACACAATTTTTTTTTACTCATTCACTGTCATCCTGTTTCATTTCATTCATAAAAAACCAGTTTTAGGGTTTAGTCTCACTAGCTCTTAGGGTTTGTCATCATGGTCATCCTAATTGAATAAAAAGGTCAGTAGGCACATGAGAAGGATTAAAATGTTCATAAAGTCATAAATTTACTTCTATCATGTTCAATAAATTTTTTTTTAAACCTCAAAACTCTATTTTGAGGTGAAAACAGAGTCTTTTTTCATTATTGTAAAAATTTCATGTAATTTAAATGTTTCTATATGTAATAAGCATTCAATAGTTGTTCTTGGTGACCTGGTGACAAAGTCAACTCCTACCATTACAAAAAGTCAATGTATAAGTCAACCTGCAAAAAGGCAAAAGTCAGAATGTAAGTGAAACAGAGCATTTTTGAAAAAGCTGGCAAAACATTAGAAAAGTGGGTCTTGGTTAGTGAAAAATTAAATGAGAGGGATATAAAAGCCAATTCATGTGTTTTAAGTCTTCATTGTTGAAATTGAAAGAGCCAAAGGGATAGAACCACGTTTTTGAAGAATGAAGGCAAAACATGGGAAAAAAATCAAGTCATCTTGTTGACACTGTGCATCTGTTGTAGGTTTGCTGTTGAAATTTGGTCTGGCGCTGCGCATTAAAAGTGCGTTGCGCACCTGTTCCTTGGCACTGCGCACCAGATACAAGAAGCCGGAATCACCTCAAGACACCTCCAAATTTCCTAAAAAACAAATTTATTGCCTGTTCCAAGTAAGTAGATCACTCCTCCTTGCTCAGGAAAGTTAGGTTTGGTGGCTTGGATGTGTTTGGTTTCCTTGAGAGAAAACCCTAGCTAAATGATTAACACAAACCCTAGCTAGTTGATAAATCTTATTGAAGGTCATTTTCTCTTCTTTATCACTCCATTCATATTGAGCTTTTCAAGTTCCATTCCCTCTCCCTAAATCATCAAAATTCACTCCCCAAATCCCACTCCCATTTACCAAACCCTAGCCCTATACCCTATTCCCAAACCCTAACTCCCACATCCTACTCTTTCATTACATCCACTTCACTATCAAAACCCTCATTTCACATTCATAATACATTCACTCACCTCATTTCCCAAAAGAAACCCTTCCTCCTAGCATTCACTTCCTTATACACACTGTTTACTTCATATTTCAAAATCTCTTCATACTCATCTGCTTTCACTTCAAATTTCATAAGCATGGAGACAGATTCAGATTATGAGAGTGAAGAGTAAACTCTCAGTGATTCTTCTAGAGAAGATCAGATATCAAGAAAGCCATACAAAGGGGGAAAGATCATCCGGGAGGAGCCCACCACTCTTATAGAAATACTTGCTTGCCCTCTTACTGTAACTAGCTTTAAACACCAGTCTTGTTCTCAGTTTTGTGAAATGGTAAAGAGGGTAAAATTTCATCATGAGCTTGCTAGGTTGTTTGTTATTCATCTCCACAATGGCTAGGTGAACCTTTCTGGTGTCTCCTTCACCTTGACACCCGCCACCATTTCAGCAGCAACATGCATCCCTAATGTAGGTGAACAGTGGAATAAGGGGCAGCATGTGGGCAAAGAACATTATGAGCCTTACATTAAGGCTGGATATCATATGCAAATCATCAGGGTTTTTCCTTTCAAATACTTGCAGAACTCTTATGCTCCTCTCATGAAACTCATCATCAAGTATTTCACCTGTGAAGGAAGGTTTTCTCGCCTATATACATATCATATCAGGTTGTTGAGGCATTTCACAAGAGTAAGGATGATGAAACTCCCATATTTTATATGAAGGAATATTGAGAAGATGGCTCACTATGTGCAAAGGAAACCTTTTCCTCAGCAATTCAACAACATTTACCACTTCTCACTGATTAAAATTGTTGTCTTGCATCAACTAAGCTTACTGAACATACCATGGGATACCTTTATTGACCATGAGATTCTCAAAGGCTCTCAGGTGATTCCATCAGTGCCTCAAGAGGAAGGAGGGCCATCAGAACAGCCAGGTGTTCATGAGACTGAAACTACAGGGGTTCTAGTGTTTGTCACCTATGAGAGAGGCATCAGGAGGCTTTTTGTTGCTACCAGGCGAGTACTATCTCCACCAAAGGTGGAAGGGGTCTCGTTTTCTTCACCAGACCATAGGAAAATATTATCTTAACTGAGGGTGAAAGGGGCTTTGCCTTCTTCTCCAGCTATATAAGTTGGCAAACAATCAAAGAGCAAAGACAAATGGAAACAAAAGATGCATGAGGAGGTCCTTCCTGAAGGGCAAGACAAAGATTTTATTTTGATTGAGGAAGATGTCACTGATTTGGGCTCTCAAAGCTCAAGACTCAAGGACATGATTATCAAAGAGAAGGAGGCTGAAATACAAGCCTTATCACTTGACCTTGAGAGGGCCAAATGGATCATCATCTTTCTTGAGTATGAAAACAAGCAACTGACAGATAAGCAAGATAATATGGAGCTACAAATGATTAGGGAAAATAGGCAAAAGGCAAAGAAGAGAAAGATCAAGATGACCTCCCTTGAGCCAAACTAAAAAATATTCAAGAACCCATCTTGAATAAGGGGAAGAAGGTAAGCTAATGATCTCAAGAAACACTATTAATTTTTCTATGCACAAACAGTTTTGGAAAAATGAGTGAAAATGAAATGAAGATTTCAAGGGAGAGGATATGAATGAAATGGATCTACAAGCCAACAGAGTTCATTGCAAAGAGGAAAGTTATGCTTTTTTGCATGAAAGAATATTAAACAATCATGAAAACAACAACTACATTTTTGGGCTTGTCCTTGCAGAAATTTTCCTCTTCAGGGGTTTTTTATTAGTCTTCTTGTGGAGAGAACTTGTATTTTTGCAGCTCCACTATCATTTCTTGTAGGGATGTAACTGTATTGATGAAAATAATGAATATTGGTGCCATGTTCAGCTTCTAAGTCTGGTATCCTCCATAGGATTCTGATTTTCCTTGGGCTTGGCCATCCCAGGAGCCTTAGAGCCCTTTTTTCTAATTTTCTTTTCTTATTTTCACTTCTTATTCACATGCATCTCTTGTTCTTATTTCTTTCTATTTCTGCATTTAGTATTAATGATTTCTTGTTGTAGGATTGGGTTCAATGGTTGATGTTAGTGCTTTTGCAGGATCATAAGCATCATTTCATCCTTAGAAAAGATTTGGAAGGGCATAGTAATCATTGAGGTACTTAGATTAGTTTTATTATTCCCAAATCTAGATTTCTGGAACTCCTTCGTGGAAATAATAGTAAATTTCTACTATTTTTTAGAACATGCTAAGGAGATTCAATCAAGTTTGTTCCACTTGAATTATATCACAAAAAAATTCTAGTTAATAACAGAAATTATCCCATTACATTCGCACTTGATTAGGTTAGACATTTGATAGATTTACTAGCTCACTAGTTCTCGAATTTCTAGATTTTAGACTAATAATTTTTTTCCATTTTGTACCATGGGTTAACAGAGGTATTTTTGAGTGATTATACTTGGAATGGAGACCTGAGACATCATAATCAATACAAAAAATTGTCCCATACAATTTATATTTGATTTGCTTGTTCATTTGATGAATTATAACTCCCTATAGCAAATATGTTGTTTCATGTAATAGTACTACAAGAATCCCTGTAGTAGCCTTACAATATGCATATACTTGCCCAAATTCACTCAAGAAGCTTGGTTATTGTCCCTTAGGGTTGAATAAAGACCCCTAGGCTCTAAATCAATGATTAGGGAAGAATAAAGACCACTTAGGACTTGCCTATTTTCCCATATAAAACATTTCAACGATTTGGGGTAATGGAAAAATTTATGAATTAGATAATACAATGATGATTTTCTTGATTGCCACATCCAATGAACTTTGTTAATGTATCTAAATTCTTTGAAATGTAATGGTTGAAATTTAGTTCATGATATTTACTTTATGCAATTAGAATAGGTTTCTTTCCTTGTACTTTCTTTCTTGCAATAGGTTAAGGTTTCCATTTCGAGCATTTCATTTTCTGTAATTAGTTTAGGATTTGATTTTAGTACATGCACTCCATTACATCATGACAACAAATGAATGATGCATTGTATGTTGCAAATATAGTGCTGATACCTCCTAATTTTGTATGAATCCCGGGTTAATAATTCAAGTTGGTAGACTTGGGAGTTGCAACATTCTTGTTGCAATATCGAGGCTCATCAATAACCTCTGGAGTGTGTTGATTTCCTCATTTGAATTAAATTGTTGATCAAGTTAAATTTACATGGAGAGATGTATTAGTGCGTTGGCTAATCTTTGTTTCAATTGTAGCATAGTTCTGCTCACTGACAAAGTAAAAAATTCTTTGAATCACACTAAAGAGATTAATTCTAAATTTGGTTCGAAGTTTATTAAACTGAGACTTATAAAATTTTACCTCTACATACCTTTTTCTCCCCAAGCTAATGAATAAAATAAACAATGAAATTTCTTTCAGTGTGGAACCAATTTGGGCATTCAGGGCTTTTCAAGTATATGAGTTTCAAATTCTTTTGAACTCCAAATTACCTAGACCAGTGTGGAACCCAAACTCAACATATTTGAGCATCTTAGCATATCTGACCCTTGAACGGGCCAAACTACCATGAGATCCATGGGAGTAAAATTAAGTGTTTTTTTGTATGTATTCATTCCTTAAATAAAAATCACACGGTTTATATTGAGTTTATATTATAATGAGGTTTTAACCCATTATAAGTGAAATATGGCTTTGACCCTAGTTATAGGGGGTTGCAGCCCTAATCTGGAAGTTGAGACTCCAAACTTTGAATTTCAAAAGTAAAGGTCAAAAAAGGGTGCTTTGGAAGACTAGATTGATATTAGACACCAAGCATAATTGTTTTAAGGATAATAACACCAATAATTTATATAAATGTGAAGCAACATATTATTCAGATAGTGAAGAATTGATCATAGAAAACGTTTAGGGACCTCAATAATTTGATCTAGATTTAGATAATGAGGATGCTCCATAAATATCTCTATCAACAATGACTAGAATATATCAATCCCAAACCTTAAAGTTAAAAGGACATATCAAAAAGAGAAATGTAATGGTATTAATAGATACAAGATGCACACCCAATTTTGTTGATACGAATCTTGCAAAAAGATTGAATCTTTTTGTATAACCAATGCCTAATATGAAAGCTATGGTAGCTGATGGGAAGAAAATCAAAGTAGAAAACTCACATAAAGTCAAATTACATATTCCTGACTACAATTTAGAATCCCATTTTTACACCATGCCTCTTGGAGGAGTGAATGTGGTTCTAGGAATTCCATGCCCTTAGAAATTAGGCAGTTACTCTTCCAACCATAAAAAACACGATAAAGTTTAGATGACAACAAAAAAAATATATATTATATGGTTTTCAAGCACATCAAAACTCATATTGTGTCATCCCATCAAATGATGAATTTGGTTCAAAAAGGAGCACCAACATTTATAATACAATGTCATCAAATGGAAATATTGGCCCCAAAATTAGTTAATGACAAACCACCCAAGATTCAAGAGTTGATTCAAAAGAAAAAAATGTATTTCAAGACTTACCACTAGAGATTCCCCCTAAAAGAGAGATTGAGCATTTCATGGAAGTAAAAGTAGGATTGTTGGCTTGATGGGGCTTACCCCAGGTTCAGCTTTATCTGCACCAACCAAAAAAACCCTAACTGTCAGCCCTTCCGGAAACAACCTGCATAGCGCAGGTTGCAGTCTCACCCGAAGCAGTATTGGGGGATGATAGAACTAGGTTTCTGCATCCAGAGGCATGTGTGATGGGTTCTTGTAGGCCTTATGGCTTAGATCTACCTTTGCACACCTCTAACCCTTCCAAACATATAACTATTATAATTATCCTTAAACAACTTCTAGATCTTCATGAAGGTTCCTACTTATACTTATCATGCATAGATATTGTAGATCTACTAGTCTTGCGTAGTAAATAAGCATTAATTCATATAAATCATAACACAAAGCGAATATATACAAACTTTACGAAAGTAATAAATAAGGCATAGATGCATAAGAATTGTCTCAAAATAGTCTTTATTAATTATAATCATTCAATTACAGACTTCTTTTCCCTGTGCACTGAGCTGCAAAGGCGAGCACACACATCCTGTGGAGTTATCAAGGTCTCTACACACTCACCTACCGGAGCCTTCCCCTTTCATGTAATAAGTACAGGAAACAAGCCTTTCCTACCTTAGCACTGTTCCCTTACAATGATTCTTCACAAAACGTTTCTCTTTAGACTTTCTATGACTCATATATATATCATTTTTCTTACAATACCATGGTCCGCGGACCATGGGTGGGTCTGAAAAACCTCCTAAACCTACCCACCTAAGGGGCTAAAGCGCCTTTGAATCATACTCGCTTCGTGCTTCGCTTCCACATTTTGCAAAGACTTTACACTTTATACAAAAATATATTAACTTTTACTCAAAATTTGACCCTATCCCAACAAGACCCCAACAAAAATTGGGCGACTCACCCTTGAGTCACTCAATTGGCGCAGCAATCTTGTTCTGGAGTTCATGTAACTCCACCTTCAACACCTACAAATCAACAATACCTTGAACTACGACCTGTTTTACTTCCTCTACCAACTTCTCTGTAGTAGGGCCTTCCATTATGAAGCCCATCTTCCTTTGTGTCTGTTGGATGGTCTTGAATATTTCCTGAACTGACTGAGAGAGTTAGCTTGCTTCCTTTATCCATATTTGTGTCCTAGCCTTTAGGATGGTCTCTTTTCTTTGCAGCTCCTCAATCTATGTTTGAAACAGTTTTCCTTCTGTCAATCGAGTGAGGCGTTGGATTGGCGCCAAAGTGCACGCAGTCACCCTGAGTTCGTCAAATTATTGTTGCTTCTCCCTAATATCTGTACCAATTTTCTACAGAGTTGGGTACTCTTGTAGAGACGTCCATAGTTCCATTTCCTACTCAAAGAGATCTGTCCAGTCCTTGACTGTTTCATCTAAAGCGGACATTCCCTCTTTGATGGCTACTCCACGCTACTCCCAGACTTTTAGTGGAGTTGTTGGCTACAAATTTAACTGTAATTTGGAGATATGCATTTGTAACTCAAACCAGACTCAGCTGATTTCCTCCCTTGATTCCCAGACTGTTGCAGCCAACTTCTGAATATTTTCTATTGAGGCTAAATCTTTAGGAATGTTGAGTTCTGGTAGTGCATTACATGCTTGTGTAATGGCTGCCTCCAAGGTCTAGCTGCATGTGGCTAGGTATTCCTTTTATTTCATTGCCTACACCTTTTCTGTGAATATTTGTTCATTGTTAGTCTTCACTTCACTGATTACTAGCAGCGCATGCTGATTTTCGACCTTGAGCTCGTTGGATACTCCCTGATGTAATTCATCGAGGGTCTAGATAGGGAGCGCCATGAGGTTGACACCCACATCCTTTAATTTTTCCAACTGAGTGTTTCCTTCCTCTAACTGCATGTACATGGATCCTTCTAGTAGTGGAATGAATCTGAAGTCCAGATTTTGATCAGTATCCAACATAGTCGCACTCGCTTGCTGTAGGTTCGCTTGAATCCAGCTCACTTGACCAATACTCACTTGTAGTTGTCCCATCTAAATTTGCAGGTTGCACAGATCCTTCTGCACATTCCCCAACACCTACAGGTACTATTGTTCAAACTATGACCATAATTTTGTCGTGGTGTCATGAACCTTGTCTCTGATTTCATCCAAGTCCCCCTCAGTGAGGACCATTACATCAACGTGTGAGTGGTTGTTAGATTTCTCCTTCTTTTTAGCCCCGGAAGTTGTCTCCTTGGTCTGTTTCTATAGTTTAAAGGGAGTTCTCTACTCCTCTTCCCCGCCTCCTTCAATATCAGTCTCCCCTTTGTCCTTAGTGTAGGTTTTAACCCCGTACAGAAATTACCTGCATACGAATTCTAAATCACAGGAAAAATAAAAATGTGAGAGCATAACACATAAAACACATATACATAGATATTTCCCACTGGATCCCAAAACCGAGACTACCAGCTTGATTT
>APFE031335878.1:1323-24413 GCA_000404065.3 Pinus taeda
TCTCTTTCAGTTTTTCAGTTTCCGTAATTGTAGCACAATTTACTATTTTTAGCAGTTTTTCGGGTGCTAAACTTTCAGAGCCATTTTGAGGCCCTAAACGAAATTGTTTGGGAAATCTTGGAGCAACATGGGTCCATGGACCGATGTTTCTCTCCCCAAAGTTATAGTTCTTGGATAGATCTTTCTAACGAGCTATTGTACGCGTCAAACGAAGATCAGGTGCCAAAGTTACAACCCTGGGAAGTTGATGTACCAACTTACCCAAAATGGGGCCCACAGCTTGGCATTTCATCTTCTAGGGTTAGTTTTTGGGATGTTAAGGGTTTTCCATTGTTTTTCAACAATAAATAGGCCTTCGAGCCTCATTGTAACACAATTCAAAGGCATGTAGCCACCGCATCTCTTCTTATAGATAAGCTACCATCACCCTAGCTGGTTTAATTCCATTTCTGTTTGTAAGCATATTTCAGTATTTTACATTAATGAAATGAAGTATTATTTCCATTGTATCTTTGTGTCTATGGTTATATTTGTATTTTGTTGCATTCTTGTTTAAATCCGGATCATTGGTGAAGTCGGGGGGACTAATCAAGGGTGCGGAGGTGAGAGCATGTTTTAGGGCATCAAAACACCCTTGAGCATGGTCATCCCAAACAAATGGAATGGTGGAGCGAAGGAGTCTGAGAAACCCATGCACGGTGGTTGCATAGTCAGGTACAAACTTGTGAAGGAAGTTGGATTTGCCTTGAAGGCTTTGTAATTGGAGCAAGGTATGGGGAGGTGGCAATTCGAGAATGGCTTGAACTTTCAAGGGGTCAAGAGTGATACTGTCTTTCAACACAATGAAGCCTAGCAGATGACCGCAGGAACACAAAAGACACATTTGAACGGATTAAGATGAATGTTATACTTGTGACGTCGAAGAAAAATGGTGTGAAAATTGTGAATATGCTGTGCTCGAGACTTCAAACAAGTCGTGAGATCATCGAGGTAAAAAAGGATAAGGTGTGACAAGTCATGAAAGCAATATTACATGACCTGCTCAAATGTGGCTCCAACATTTTTAAATCGAATGGCATGACCTGATATGCAAATGTTCCCCACGGACTAATGAACATTGTATTTAACTGATCAGCGCGACAGATATTGATCTGGTTGTATTCAAAGAATCCATCCATAAAGGATAGAACCTCATGCCCTATACACTCATCAAAGATTTGGTCAATAAAGGGTGTGGGAAAGTTTTCTTTGGGACAAGATTTGTTTAGGTTGCGAAAATCCGTGCATACATGAATGGTGCCTTGTTTCTTGAGAACAAGAATCGGGTTGGATTCCCATGTGGTATACTCAATGGGATAGATGAAATCAGTCTGCTTGAGCTTATAGATTTTGGCTTTCATGGCCTCACATCAAGAAGGGAGGATGGGTCTCAACTTCTGTCAGACAGGAGTAGCATCGGGCCATGTGTCTATGTGGTGTTCAATGATGGTGGGATCAAGTCTGGATATCTAAGAATAAGCCTAGGTGAAAACATCACATAATTCTTTGAAGAGATTAATGTAAGATTCAATTTCTTCCAGGGTGCATTGTTCCCCCAAGGCAATGTTTTCTTCAACCCCTGGTTGATTTGAAATGTTGATTTTGATAGTAGGAGAGATTTTGGCCATATTCCCTTCTTCGAAAGCATTTGGGGTAGGAATGGGATTTCAAAACCAGTCGACTTCGCCATGGATGAAGTCTTTTGATTCCACAACATACTGGTCATGGGACTACTGTGGCAGGAAGTATGCACTGTGGTGCATATCATCCCGAGGGTAGTCAGGGGTAGACATGGCTTCCATGATGTCCTCATCGGAATGGAATATGGGAAGACTGGAGGAAGACTGGCTATGTGATGCGACGATGTTACCTGGTGCATCAAGCTGAGAAAGAAGGCACATATGCATCATCTTGAATGGTAGATGAAGGGCTAGTAGACAGAGGGTCTATTGATGTTGAGACCTGGGATTCTATCGAAAGAGGTTTGACAAAAGTGCTCGTGGAACCTCTGAGAGGTTAACCTGCAAGGAACTCAAGGGTGACACCTGTAACATGCAGACACTCATAAAATTAATCTCTGAGATGGGAAGGGGAGGACTAAGGAAAGAACCCAACAATGAGGAGTCTTTATAGACTTTGGGTGAGATACTGGTACAAGGAGTTGAAGATTGGTTGTTGGACATTGACAAGATGATGGACTTGGGGGAGGTCAGAGATGTTGGCTCGTAGTAAGTCAACTGATCAATGGTAACGATCTTCTATTCATGGGGGAAGCACATCTTACGGAACACCACAAAAGTGAAAAATGACATGGTATATGTGTAACTACAACCTAAGAGGATGTTCTAATCCAAAGGGGCATCAATGACTTCGATATCGACATGGACAGTCTTTCTTGCAAGGGTCACTAGATAGTTGTGGTACATGCTAAGGGGCTGGGAGGAGTGTCCATCCCATGCACACAGGGTGATGGTGGAGGGGGACAACTCAGGTGACTTGATTTGTTTCAAAACAACAATGCACATCACACAGGTGGATGTGCCTTCGTCAATAATTCATTTGGAGATGATGACATTATGAACTCCAACTGGTATCTAGAAAGCAACAAATGAAGGTAATGGGGGGTGCTATGATGTATCAACCAGGAAGACGATCAAATGATTTTTGGAAGGATCCACTACACCCAAGGCAGTTGGTAGAGCCTTCTTTTGGGAAGGGCATGATTGGAGGACTTCCAGCATTGACATGGAGGTAGGTGATTGTGCCAAGTCATCTACTATACTATATATATGGGCAGCTCTATTAGAAGCCACATTACGATGTAGTGGTCCTTTTGGGATCTTGGGAATGGCCTCAAATTTGGGTTGAGAGATCTGTAAAGGACCATTTGGTGTCATAAGAGGCTCAACAGACACTTTGGTTTTGGACTCGGTAGCTGACAAAGTGGAGGGCTTGTCATATTGACACGATTGAGTTTGTAGGTTGATATTGGAGGGGTTAACCTCATAAGAATTCATCATCATGATTTGGTAGTCACTGGGACCAGAAGGTTGGGTGAGGTGGGCTGCTTGACCTAGCTGGGGTTGAGCAGCAACAAATCCTTGCTGAGGGAAAGGATTTGTGACCATGGCCGGTTGAGGTGGTGCAAGATTCTGAGGCGATTGTTGACCTCAAGAAGTTGCTTGAGGTTCCCACATTTGGTGCATATGGGGTAAAATAGGACACTCATTGTATAGTGGCCATGTACACCACAACATACACAAGGTTTATTCATGAAAATAGCCTTGTTCTACTTCGGCTGATTGCCATATTGTTGGTTGTTGGTGTTAGGCTAGTTCCCCTGGGGTTCACTAGGCTGGTTACCTTGTTTACCTTGGTTACCTTTGTTACCTTCCCCCTTTTTTTTTTCTTCAAATTCTGGGGATTGGTATCACTTTGCTACAAAAAATTGTCCCTGAGGGGTAAGTGGTTGCTACACTTGAGGATGCATGGGAGGCTGCAACGCTAATGCTTTAGGGGCTAGAGAACTAGCCTGTGCATAAGAAGGAGCAACAATTTGGTAGATGTGTTGGGGCCCTGGAAAAATGTTGCTAGCAGGAGGGGCATAAATGTTGGAGGAATGGATGCCCCCCTGTGGATAACCATAACTTTGTTAAGGATATGGTGAAGAGTGTGGAAGGGATCTAACGATACCATTGACATCATGAGATGCCACCAATGCATTGGTACTTCTAGGATGATGAGTTCTGGAATGATGGTATAGATGTAACCTGATTGATCATAAATCAGATCATATCTCAAAGTAGTCTGGAGAGCTTCTTCTTCGGTCTAAGGAAAATGGGATACAACATCTTTCTTGATGGGGGATAAAAAGCTCTTGAGAAACCAATATAGATAAACACAGTCTTCGAAAGGCGGGGCACAAAATGTTCTCTTTCTTTGACTCCACTCTTGAACATGGTCAAAAAGGAAAGTGGTGGAGGACTAACAGAATGTGGTCAATAACTTAGTACCAGTGTCGTACCGAAGAGGTAACTGGAAATAGGATAAGGACGCTTTAGAAAGTGTCATGAAAATGGAATGAGAGGTAAAGGGATGGTCTACATACCATTTTGTATCATCCCCAATGAGCATGTGTTAGAAGAGCCGAAGATGAATGGATTCGTTGGTTATGGAGTTGGATGAAAACCGCATGTGTAAGGATTAGACATGGTTGGTAGGATATTCTCAAGCAATACCCTCAAACTTTGGGATGTCTGAGGGAAGCTTGGTCAACACATAGTTCCAACCAGAATCATGGTGTATGGGGTCATTTATCAACTGGTTAAGATCTGGTAGACTTAACCCAACCATAAAGGGGAGCATGGGGGCTGCCGGAATAGTTCCTGAGACTGTTCCACTTGATGTGACCACCGGTATATTACTGGAGCCACCACGAGTTTTGGTTCCTACACCAGTTATGGGTCCATACATGGTGATGATATGCAGTGAAGGAGATTCAGAATTAGATGAGGAATCAGAAGGACTAGGAGAAGAGTTGGGATGGCGACTCAAAGGGCTATGAACTCAAACTCGATAGGGAGGAGTAATATGCCCAAGCAAAAACTGGGGGTGAAGACCTAATAGTCTTCGCGACTCACACCTTGGTGGCGCAATGATGGAAGGATACATGAAACACATAAATGGTGAAGGGAGATCAATAATATATCTTCGATCTCTGATGCGGTGAGATAAATTTATTATGTTAAGTCTTGGCTTGGCAGTGTAAACCAAGCACCCTTCACTTAAGCTATGTTTTTGTGTGCAAATGTATTAATTGTTTAAGCCCAGATCATGTTTGTAAAAAATAAAAAAGCTTACTGCAAATAAACTAAAATAAATAACAGAAAATAAACAACAAAACAATTAACTAAACCCCACCCAAACTGGGTTTGCAAACATTATACTTCTTTGTGGCTAAACCGATGGAAAATACACTTAAGAGGTCAAGATATCTGAATGTCGGTGTGACCGGGATCAAGTGACTCTAAATTGCTAGAAAGTGGTGTAGGAACAACAAAAAACTAGAGGGGAAGATCGCTACAAAAAGATAGGGAGATGGGTGAAACACCTAGGGAAACTGATGGGACCCTAAGGGAATGACCAAACAATTTTAAATGTGAAACTATGGATGGTAGCAACCTATCTTATTAGATTTGAAACAAAAGGTTACAAATTTGGAAAATATGGCTAAAAGTGTTGCAGAAACTTAGACTTCTCACTCAGCTAAACCCCTTCTAGAAAGGTGGAAGTGTACTAGAAGCCTTAGGGGAGGCTAAATTCAACTTCGATGAGTAAAACAGAATGGATCAAGGCCTAAGTGGGATGAGACAAAGGTTAGACACCGAATAGACAACTCTCAACAAAACCCAAAAATAGATCTAAGAAAAACCCTAAAACCTAGAAATCATAGGTTCTTACCTGTTTTTTGATGAAACCACACTTTTTGGGCAGAAAGCTATGTTATGGAGCCCAGATCGCACCTTTTGGGCTGAAAACTGTGATTTTTGTTCCAAGACTCCTGGTCTGCAAATTTCAGAAACAAGTGTCGCCTTTGCTGCAGCTAGTTCCTGTGACTTGCAAAAACGACCAAAAATCTTATGGAAGTCAGAAATTTATTAGATCTAGGGTTAAAAGACTAGGAAACATTAATAGAATTGACAAAAGAAGAAACCCTAAGCTGAAGACCAAAGGTCACCCAGGTTTCTAGATCTGAAGTATAAAACCCAACGGAGTCACCAATTTGTTGTAGTGTTTTCTTCTCAATGATGTACGAAGAGAACCCACTTAAGATCGTGGATGACAAACAATATCAACAATAGAAATGACTGCTAAACCTTGTAGATCTGCAGCTATTGATAGAAGAAAAACCTGCCAAAATTCTGATCTATGTTGTAATCATAGTTAAACAGTGAAAGAAAGAGTAATAACCCCAAAACATCCAATGAAAACCAGATATGTAAAGAATAATTTAATAATAACACATGTGAAGAGAACAGATAAATGTTACTAGTCCCCCTCTATGGGACGGGTTCTTGGCTATCCTCACACGTCTTCATCTTCTGTAGAGTCTCTCTCCTCTATAATGCATAAATCCAACAAAAATATGGTGTGCGACAATGAAAATAATCAAAGTTGCAATAGTGAGTGCAACAATGAAAATAATAAAAAGTGAATAATTAATGGAAAACCCTCCTATTTATAACAAAATATTGAGTTATCCTCGAATAATGAGCAATAATAAAATATTATTGATCCCATTCTTGGAATTACCTCTTGGAATATTTTATTATATTTGTATAGGAGGGAAAGAGTATTTAAACTTTTATTTAGAAATAATAAATAAATAAATCATTTATTTATTGTCTCAAGGAATTAGTTAAGGAATAATACACAAATAGTGATTTATTTAATTGTTCCTAAGGGATTTAGTCAAATTTAACAAAAATAGTAACTAATTAATGATTAATTAGTTATTCTTATAGAAAAATAAGAAAAATAGTGATTTATCTGTTTACTTTTCATGATTGGGTCAAATTTAACAAGGAATAATAATAAAACAATGGTTTAATTAATTATTCCTAGAACAAAATCAAATAAATAGTGATTTATCTAATTATTCTTCATGGGTTTGACTATAAATTACTTAATAAAAGTTGTTTATTAGGTAATTTCTCACAGTGAAAGCAATTTTACTAGGGTTAAATTGGCTTTACATGGTGTACTTCGATCCATCTAGTAAATTAGGCTAGATGATCAATATTTTGGTGATAACAAACTCTGACTTGGAATGGCTAAAGGTTGTAACAAACCGACGGGTCTTAATTGTCTCAAATTTATTTTGTTGGTAAACCAAACATTCTGCCACAAATTTCTGAATATCAAAAAAGTTCCTTCTTGACCTTGTGGTAAGTTTTTAAAAACCCTCAATGCCCTCCTAAGGGGGAGGTGCGCAATTCCAAAAGAATCCTTTTCTAGAATTGGGAATTCTTACGAACATATAAGCGATCTTTGGACCATAATGAATCACTTTTCTAGCTAAATATATTAGATGTATTGGTATTTGGATGAAACTTTTGAATGAGTGTCCACACCTCTTCGTCATCCTTCCATTCATCACTTGCTTCAGTTATCCAATCAGGTTGGATAATAGAAATGGCACAAAGAAATGCTTCCACATCCTCATCCTTTCTTGAGAGTGAATCTGCAACAAAAAATTTCTTCCCTTGTAGATTATTTCAAATTCATAACCCAACGTCTTTGTGACCCATTTTTTATGTTGTTCTAAATATAACCTTTGTTCCAAAAAGTATTTAAGACTATCATGATCTATTTTTACCTTGAAGTGTCTTCCCATTAGGTAAGGTATCCATTGCTTTAGTGCATGTAGTATTGCGAACATTTCCTTCTCTTAAATCGGTTTGTTTAACTACTTTCCTTTGATTGGATGACTTTCAAAAGTAATGGGTCTTCATTATTGCATTAAAACAACACCAATTCCATTTCTTGAGGCATCACATTCCACAATAAAGGGTTTTGTGAACTTAGGCATAGCTAAGACTGGTGCTCGACACATTGCCTCTTTAAGACGTTCAAAGGCCTTAACTTCTTTTGGAGTCCAAGAAAATGCATCTTTCTTCAGTAATGTTGTTAGAGGTGCTACTATTATCCCATAATTATTTACAAACTTGTGATAATACCCTATCAACCCGAGAAATCCTCAAAGATGCTTTATGGTTGTGGGGATTTTCCATTCCTTAATGGCTTTAATTTTGTTAGGGTCTACCTTAACACCCTCATGAGATACAATATAACTCAAATATTCCACCTCATGTACTTAAAAGAAACATTTGGAGGTTTTTGAATATAATTGTTTCTCCTCCAATAGTTTGAGCACCCTGTCAACATGTTGAACATGATCCTTCTAGGACTTGCTATAGATTAGTATATCATCGAAAAATACTAACACAAATTTTCTAAGAAAGGGTTTAAAAATGGAATTCATGAAGCCTTGAAATTTCAAAGTTTCATTAGCAAGGCCAAAAGGCATGACCAAAAATTAATAATGACCCTCATGAATTTTGAATGTTGTTTTCGAAATGTCTTCAACCTTCATTCTAATTTGATGATATCCTAGATGAATATCTAGCTTGGTGAAGTAAATTGCTCCATCTATTTCATCTAACAATTCGTCAACGAAAGGAATGGAAAATGTATCTTTAATAGTGAGCTTGTTGAGATCCCTATAATTGGGACACATACACCATGATCTATCATTCTTGTGCACCAATACTACTGGAGCAAAGAAATAACTTTGACTAGGTTGATTTATACTATCCTCTAGTATTTCTACAACCATACATTCAATTTCACTCTTTTTGGCATAAGGATATCTGTAAGGTCTGATGTTTAGAGGAACACTTTCTGGAATCAAATGAATAGCATGATCATGATCTCAAATAGGTGGGAGGCCTTTGGGAGTCTCAAATAACTTGGAATGATTATCTAAGACTTTTTGGAGATATACCTTGGAATGATTGTCTAAGACTTTTTGGAGATCTGGAGATGTTAGCTCAAGGGGCTTGGACCCAGGTTCAAAGTGTACTGCGCACCTACAAAACCCTCAACCACTGGCCCTTTTGGCAAACTTTAAGAAGATCGTAGTCTCACCCAAAGCAATTATGGGAGATTGTAGAACTAGGTTTTTGCAGCTAGAGGGATATGAGCACTGTGGCGCCCATGTGTTTACTTATGTTTTATACCTATCTACAAATTCACATACATAAATAACTTCACACTGATGATTTACTTCAACAATTTCCACTTATCACATAAACATATCAAACAATAGTATAACATCTATTTTTTCACATAATTCAATAGAAAGCATCCATAATAGTATGTATAAACGTAGATAGTGAACACACATACACAAGACTTTGCTAAAAAATATTCTTCTTTATTAAGATATATGTTCAATACATAAAAAATTTCGACCTATGCACCTAGCTGCATGTGGTCTGCACACTCATCTGTAGACTGTTACTAGCCTCCACAGACTCAGCTGTGGAGGCTTTCCTTAAGACCCAAAAATACATACTAAAGACAAAAAGTACCAATGGTTCATTTATGACTTCCCTTCAACTACTCGAAAAAGTATTACATCTCCTTATATATATTTCATTACTACAATACCATGGTCCACATACCATGGATCCAACAAACGATGAACCAACACCCAATACTTATTATAAAATGAGGGGCTTTGACCCGTCCCAAAGGCCCTAGAATCTGCGCGATGAATAGAAATTTGCGGGCTTCGTGTGCTCTGCTCCTTAAAATGCAGAGTCTTTGACCAAAAATGGACCAAATTGGGTTGCACCCAACATTCCCCCAACACTCACATGTGACTCATTCTGAGTCACTCAACTGCGGTGCCTTTGATCTTTGTTGCAATACCATTCTAGACTGCATTGTACTGCTAGAGTATTTTTGCTACTTGTTTCTCCTCTCGGTGCACCTCCTCTAGCAATGCCTCTGTAGTTGGACCAATAGCCTTCTGTAGTACTTATTTCTTGCTTTCCTTTAACTACTTTAGCCTTCCATCCACTTCCTGCGAAAGTTGGAGGGCCTCATCCTGCCACGACTAATTCCTCTCTTGCAATATCTACTCCTTCCTCCAAAGATCTTCTATCTATTTCTGGAGGTTCTTTCCTTCAATAATGCTAGCAAGCCTCTGTGAGACTGGTAGTGTCTTCACATTTTCCAAGATTTCTTCATGCTGCTTTTGCTTCACCTGTATCTCCTCCTCGATCTTCTGAATATTTGGATCCTCCTGCAGTGACGTCTAGATTTACATAGTTTCATCGAATAGCTTCCCACATTCTGCCACTGTGTTAGAAATACCTTTTAATGCAAACTTTAAATCATTATCCCTTTTCTCCTGCACTTTTGGTGGCGTGGATGGCTGTAGCCTTATTTTTAGCTCAGAAATCTACACTTCATAGTTAAATTTCATCTTTGTGAGCATATTCTTTGATTATTTTATCGCGAGGGTGAGCTTCGCGACCTTCTCTGTTGGTGGCTCCTTGTCATGGACCTTTACACCATAAACTATGCTACAAGCATCTATAATGGATTTTTCCAGTTGTTGTTGTTGCTACCATACCTCATCTCTTTGATTATCCAACTGCTCCAGCTCTTTTTTTAGTGAAGCTTTCTCCTTTTCCACCGGACTAGTTAACGAAGTTCACTATTTGTGCTCCTACAATTTAGTTGATATACTCTGGTGGAATTCATCCAATACCTGAATCGACAACATGACAATTTTCATGTTAACGCTTCTCTAGGATTTAGCTCGTTCCTTATCCTCTAGTATTTTGAACTGTATTGCTCCAACTGGCACCCTCAAAATCCTAACATCGAATGTTCTCTCTAGTCGTCACTTTGCCTGCAGTGGTTGAGTTATCTACTCGGGTTGTCTCATTAACTGTGGTAGTTCCTTCAACTCTACGATTCCCTACTGAACCTCGGCCAAGATCCTTATATAGCGATCATCAATTTTGTCCCAATGTTTTGTTGTTACCTCCTGGACCTTCTCCCTGATCTTGTCAATGTTCTCATCAATGAGGACAAGTGGTATAAAATCCCTAGATTTATTCACCCTCTTATTTTTCCTCATGCTCGACATGGTTGTTGTAGGTACCATATTTTTAATGATGAATGGTGACTCCTCCGATACTCCTTCATCGCTGAGGGGTTCCTGAGTACGATGTTCATTTTAATGGTAGCTTTTTCTTTCCAACTGTCATATTTCTTTCCAACTTTGATGAACCTCCCCTTCTGGCATAGCCATCCTTTATTTGTCGTATTTCCTTTGGACTTCGTCATACTCCTGAGTATCCTGTAGTAATATTCCTTCAACAAAGTCCCTTTCTATAGAGTAGTTTATAGCCTCATGCCCACTTTCAAATATAGGTGGCAATAAGACTTTCTTCCCTTTATTTTTTAGTGCGAAGTTCCAGGGACAGAATCGTCCCTGTATACTTTCAATCTTCTACCATTCACTTGTCATGGAATCAGCTGACCATTTATCTTCCTGAGCTAAAATACACCACCCTCAAAGATGTCCTTGATGATATATGGCCCTAACCAATGTGTTTTTAATTTTCCTGGGAACTTCGCTAATTTAATATCATATAATAGTACAAGATCTCCTTCCCTGAATATCTTCTTCTTGAAGTGCCTATCATGCCAGGCCTTCTCCCTTTCTTTTTGCACATTTTGATAGAACCCTACTATGAACCTATCTTCTTCTAGAGCTAATAACTGTGAGATCCTTTCCTTCATAGTGTCAAGGTATGCCATATCTGTAAATGTTGTGATCCTCAAACTTGGCACAATGTACTCCATAGGTATAATTGCCTCTTTTCCATATACTAACCTAAAAGGTGTCTGCCTTTTAAATTTCTTACATGTTGTCCTATATGCCACAACACCGTTGTAATCCTAAACCTTAGTCATCTCTATTCACATTTCATAACTTGGTCAATGCATTCTCCAAAATCTTATTGAAAGCTTCCACTGTTCCATTTTCCTGAGGATGATAAGGAGTGCTCTTCTAGTGGTAAACCTGGAATTCCTTAGTTAATGATTCAATGGTCTTATTTAAGAAGTGTGTTCCTTTTCCACTCATTAGAATCCTTGGGAAGCTAAATATGGATAGTATATATTCAAAGATGAACTTCATAGTAGTTTCTGCATTGCAATCCTTCACTAGTTGTGCTTCAACCCATCTTGTCAAATAATCAGTTGCAGTGATTATATACCTCACACCAGTTTTTTTCCCTGGTGGAACGATAGGTCCAACAAATTCGATAGCCCATTCATTAAAATCTTTCAAAGTTACCTATGGTCTGTAGAATTTCCTGCAAATTCTCTACAAATCTACCTCTGAGATCTATGTAGAAAATCTGACTGTAGATTAACTCAATAATGCAATATACCAAAGTAAAATACTATAATCTACTTCTATTATCAAACTTGTGGAAGCTTAGATATAGATTTGAATTAGAGCTGAACACATATAACCATGAGAAGAAGAACCAATGCACATGAAACACAAAAAATACTCAGGGGAAAGCCTCAGCTAAAAACCCCACTATTTGTATCATCATACAAGGTGGAAATACATCAAGATTATACAAATCCTTAGCTCTCATAGCTAGCCAGCTCTCAGTAAAATCCTCTTGTATGCTCACAGGCAAAAAAATCTTCTCAAAAGCATTCTCCTCTGCCTTCCAAGCTCTTATTTCCTTGCGCAGTTACCTGTGGGATGATCTCCTTCACCCAATGTAACACTGTTCTCACACACTACTCTAACACACTGTCAAAACTAGGCAACCCTAAAGGAACCTTACCTTCACTGCATGGATGAGTTTCCTTTATAGGGAAACATATGCAACTGATAGTAACCTATCCTTGACATTTAGCTCAACTGGGTCTTTCTCAAAATAGACATGCATGAGTTTCAGATGAGAGAATCTTCAGTTATCTGGAGTACACTTGTTGAGTGCATGCATGCATCAACTGACTAATAACTCACAATTAGTTCCTCAAATAGTTTGGAACTAATTTAACTCAACTTAACTCATTAACTGAGTTAACTAATTACAACTTAAATATAGCTCAATCTTATCTCCTTAATTAAGGGATAATCTCCTTAATTTAAGGGATAATTGTTGCATGACTACAGAAAGAATTCTAACTTGAATTTCTCCAGCTAATTAATCCATAATGAATTAATTAATTCTTTCCAAGCAGCTTGTGAGACTAAATTTGAATTTAATTCAAGGACAAATTAAAATTGGAATTTCTAGATCCTATTTTTATCATTTCTTTTTGTTATTTTCAACACTCCCTCTCAATAAGAAAGGAATTCAACTTGATCCCAATCCTAAACCTTTGGAATGTTCTGCATGAAAGATTTCTCTCTAGTGTTGTTGCTCTAGCAATCTCCAGAAACAAGAAAACATCCAACCTGAATCAGAATGATGCCTCTGTCATCAAAGTCTCTGACTACTATTGCCTTTGTCGACTGAAAACTCTGCACTTTTGTTGACTCAACTTTTCTGCACTATTGTCAATCCTTCTTTATGCTCTTTAGGATCTGACTGCTCTAGCCTCTATCACTTTGATCTCTGACTGCATCAATCCCACTAATTCTTCCCGTTGCTATGTACTTTGGGCTCCGTAGCAAGTTACAATCCATGAGATAAAACCTCTCAATTGACCCTACCCAATTTCAACCTTCATGAGACTATCACTTCACATCACCCCACCTCACACCTGGAGGTATGGTTGCATGTGATCCCTCTGCCCACTTCTCCAATCATGGCTCCTCCGCAATTGCCTGAGACTTCTTCTAGGGATGAATGTTGAGAAGTAATTTACTCTCCCTCTCAACCACCAAGTCTCTAACATTTGCCTTTCTCCTCAAGGCTTTGCATGCATCTTGGACCTCAAGAGCATATAGGTTCTTGACTCATGAACTGATTTGCTTCACCTATCTCATGGTGATGTGTCTAGGGAAAACCTTTCCCTTACTACAGACAACACTGTAGCCTTTGTCCTCCAACATCGTGACCGATACTAAGTTCTTCTTCAATCTAGGAACATACTTCACATCTGTCAAGGTGATAGGAGCTCCATGCTCCCTCTGAAAAGCTATTGTGCCCGCTCTTGAAAGACTAAACCTTTCATTGTCATCCATCTCTATGCACATCTTGAGGTCTTTCTCCTCCAGGGCACTGAATAAACTTTTATCATTGGTCATGTGGAATGAGGCTCCACTATCAAGATACCAAACACAATCCATCATCAATGACACGATGCATGCGATGAGGTTAAAGTCCATTTCAATCTGAGAGGCTAATGCCTCACCTTCTGATCCTTCCGAGGATCACTTCTTGGACTTCTTCGATGGGAAATTAGTCACATAATGACCCATCTCGTGACAATTAAAGCATCTCACTTTAGACTTGTCAACCTTCTTCCCTCCATGAGAAGAATTCAATTTGGAATGGGAATCCTTCCCATTCCCTTTCCTCACCTTACTCACTAAGGCCATATTTTCTTCATCACCATCCTTGGATGAAGAACCATCTCGTGTGCTCCTCCTGATCTCCTCCTACATGAGATCCAACCACAGTCGTTCCCAATCTGGTAGTTTCTCCCTTCCATTCATAGAGTCCTCGTAGCTATTCCAGCTCTTTAGAAGGCCAAGGACAATGAGGCTTACCATATTATCATCGGCAGTAGTTATTCCCACACTTCCAAGCTCATCTCTATAGGTGGTGAGCTTGTTCAGATATGTTGAAATAGTATCGCCATTCTCCATCTTGATTCTTTGAAGCTTATCCTTGAGTGCCAATTTCCTCTAGTCACTATTGTTCTAGTAGAGATCCTTTGTAGTTTTTAATCCTGTACAGAAATTATCTACATATGAATTCTAAAACACAGAAAATAAACAATGCAAGAGAATAACACATAAAACACATATACACAGAGATTTTCCCTTGGATCCCAAAACCGGGATTACCAACTTGATTTTTCATTATGTTCCCTTCAGTGTTACAGTACATATTTATACATGCCAAAGCATCCAATACCATGGACCGAAAAACCATTGCGTCCAAAACCATGGACCGAAAACCATCGCGTCCAAAACCATGGACCAAAAACCATCGCGTCCAAAACCATGTCCCAAAAACATGTACAAAACCATAGGTAGGTTCACCCAACCTAATATAGGGTCCAAAAAACAAAATTTTCTGGGGTGCTGCCCTAGAACCCATAGAGCGGGGTTACCTACACCCCTCAAACCCCCTGTGACCCCCCCACTCCCTCGCTACGCAATCGGTGCAATGAAGGGGGGTCTCCGCCCCCCCTCTAATTCCTTGGTTAACTATGTGGGCTAGTTGTGGAAATAATATAACATAACCCAACATTCTCCCACTTGTTGCTTTCTTTCCATAGGGGGCACAAGATAGTTTAGTCATTTATCCAACCCTACAACACCCATTGTTTCTCTACACCAAGAGAACTTCTCAAAGCTCATAGATTTTGTCAATGCATCTGCAATATCATTCAAAGTGTCCACCTTTACCAGCAACACCTTTTTGTCTTCTATCATATCCCTCACAAAGTGATACTGAACATCAATGTGCCTTGTTTTTGAATGATATGCAGTTCTTTGCCAAGAAAGTTGCACTTTGGTTGTCACAGTCTATCCTTATAGCTTCATGTACTAACCTCATACTTGAACACAATCTATGCAACCAAACTGCTTCCTTGCTTGCATGAGTGGCTACCATGTATTCTACCTCTGTAGTTGATAGTGCCACTACAGATTGTTTCTTACTCATCCAATTGACTACACCTCCAAATAGGTTAAACACATGCCCACTTGTAGATCTTCTCTGATCTAGATCTCCAGCTCAGTCTGCATCAACAAAGCCATGAATATCCAACACTCTGTCCAATCTTGGTCTTTCTTGGTAGCACAAACCATAATCGCTAGTGCCATGCAAATACCTAAAAACCTGCTTCACTATTGTCCAGTGCTCCTTCCCTGGTTTTGACATAAACCTGCTCAATAATCCCACTACATGTGCAATGTCTGGTCTAGTATAGACCGTTGCATACATTAGGCTACCAACTGCACTTGCATATGGAACATGGGACATATCCTCTTCCTCTTCTTGCATCTTGGGACACTGTTCAGCAAATAACCTCACACCTACATGAATAGGAACCTTCATCGGTTTACTATCTTTCATATTAAACCTCTGCAGTACTATCTCGACATACTTCCTCTGGTTTAACCAAATCTTATTCTTTTCTCAGTCTCTTTTAATTTCCATGCTCAAAATATAGTTTGCAGCACCAAGATATTTCATGTCAAATTTGGAGGACAATTGGGTCTTCAAATCCTAGATAATTTCTTTGTCATTTCCAACCAGCAACATATCATCCACATACAAGACTAGATAAATAACACGGTCACCAATTAATTTAAAATACACACAGTGATCTTCTTTGCTTATGGTGAAGCCAAGTCCTCGTACAAATGTATCAACTTTATGATACCACATCCTTGGTGACTGTTTTAACCCATACAGAGACTTCTTTAACTTGCATACCATTTATTTCTTACCATTCATCGCAAAACCTTCAGGTTTCTTCATGTAGATCTACTCTTCCAGATCCTTGTGAAGAAATGTTGTCTTCACATCCATCTGTTCTACCTCAAAATCAAAAGCAACATCAATAGCTAAAAGTAATCTAATAGAAGCTACCTTGGCAACAGGAGAAAAATATCACCAAAATCAATTCCTGGCACCTGGAAATAACCTTTTGCTACCAACCAAGCTTTGTATTTCTCCACCTTTCCTTCTGCATTTATCTTCTTCTTGAACATTGATTTCCTACCAATGGTTTTCCTTCCAGCTGGAAACTCCACCAGATTCGAAGCCTCGTTTTTGTGCAAAGATTCCATTTCATCAACCATGGCCTCTCTCTAGAGTTTTCCATTCTCTAAATCTACTGCTTCCTTCACAATTTTAGGATCATCATCAGTGATAGATAAAGAAAAATTTGAATAGAAAGCAGATGGACTATACCTTTCCAACTGTGTTCTTCCTCAAATTGATTTTCTCACACCCGGAGTTTGTGGCTCTTCATCTTCTAATTCTCGTCTGTTGTAGAGTCTAATTCTTCCTCCTTAAGCTCAAACTCTATCTTCTCAGGTTCCTTTGGTTGGACTTCATGTTTAATAGCATCTTTCACCTCTATGAACACCACATCTTGGCTGTACACAACTTCCTTATCACTAGGTTCCAAAGCTTATAACCCTTTAAACCATCCTTATACCCAATAAAGATGCACTTTCAGATTTACTATCCAACTTTGTTCTCTTGTCCTTTGGAACAGGTACATATGCATCACATCCAAATACCTTTAGATGTGAAAGACATGGTTTCTTACCAGTCCATACCTCTTTTGGAGTCTTATCCTGCAATGCTAATGAAGGTGATCTATTGACCAGGTAACATGCTATCTCCACCACCTCTGCTGAGAATTCTTGTCCTAACCCGGCACCACTGAGCATGCTTCTTGCCCTTTCCATCAACGTCTTGTTCATTATTTCTACAACTCCATTTTGCTCAGGTGTGTATGGAGTAGTCTTCTGCCATGCTATACAACACTTCTTATAGAATTCTTCAAATTCCTTGCTGCAAAACTCTCCTCCGTTATCTGTCCTCAACACCTTTATCTTCTTCTCTATTTGGTTTTCCACCAGAGCCTTAAATTCTTTAAACTTGTCAAAGACATCAGATTTCTTCTTAAAGAAATATATCCATGTATTCCTTGAGAAGTCATCTATAAATGATACATAGTACATAGACTTACCGAGTGATGGAACCTTCATAGGTCCAAACACATCACCATGCACAAGTTCTAATATATGTTTCGCCCTTTTACCACCAGAGGGGAAACTCACCTGATTCTACTTCCCATATACACAATTTTCATAGAAATCAAAATCCAGAGAGATATTATTCATACCTTCAACCATACCTTTACCATGAAGTATTCGAAGGCCCTTCTCTCCAATATGTCCAAGCCTTTGATTCCACAACATGTTCTTCTCTCCAGAGACCACTAAATTTTCTGCTCCACTTTTAGGAACCTCAAAACTGTTGCGCCCATCAACAAAAATGCTACCATGCAGCTTGTACAGAGTTCCAATTCGAACTCCCCACATCAATACTAGTGCCCCCAGAACCATCTTGCAGGTATCCTTCTTGAACGTTGTTTTTACACCTGCATCATCCAACTTGTTTACAGAAATTAGATTTCTCGCTAATGCAGGAATATGCAGAACACCTAGAAGTTTTCTAACCCTTCCACCTTGCATCTTCAACTTTACTTTTCCACGACTAATGATTCTAGCCTTCCTATCATACCCTAAGAAGACATCACCACCATCATATTTCTCATACTTACAGAACCACTTTCTATGGGGAGTGAAGTGAAAGGATGCACCTGAGTCAATCAACCATGCCTCACGATCTACATGTGTACTTGTAGAAGCCAAGTACACATCCCCACTTTCATCTGAGGTGGTTTTCGCCTTTGCAGAAGGAGAATCATTAGATGCCTTTCCTTTATCAGGAGCTTTAGATTTACAGTCCCTTTTTTAGTGCCCTTCCTTTCCGCATTTCCAGCACACCAGCTTTACAATTATTCTTGGAGATTTAGATCTCCCTCTAGATTTAGACCTCCCACTCGATGACTTATTTTTGTTTCTGTTTTGGGATCGTCCTCATACAGACAAGGCATCACCATTCTGGCTCTCGATATTTTTCCGTCTCATTTCCTCCATCAGCAAGGATGAGACTATTTCATCAAACTGCAAGGCAGTTGCATTGCTACCTATTGCAATAACCATATTATCCCGAGAATCTGGTAGAGAACACAACAAACTGATGCACTTATCTTAATCTGAGATTTTAATATCAATAGATAATAACTAACTTACCACAGTATTAAATGCATTTAGATTCTCTATCATTGAGTCTCCATCTTTCATCCTCAGATTATACGACTTTTTCCGTAGGAACAGTTTATTCACCAGAGACTTAGATTGGTACAAGGTCCCTAACTTGTCCCACAAAGCCTTCGCCATAGCTTCCCCTGATACATTTAGCAATACCGAATTTGAGACACTTAATCGTATTGTGCTCTTTACCTTCTGATCCAACTTCTTCCATTCTTAAGTGGACACTCCCGTTGGTTTAGTACCTAGATCTATCGTGATCCATTGATCTTTATCCACCAACAGATCCTCCATCTTGAGTTTCCATAACTCAAAACTCTGACCATTAAATTTCTCGATCTCTATCTTTCCATTGATCACCATATTCTTTCACCACCAGAATCTATCCCGTAGATCTCCCACTGAAGTGGGTCCACCATAGGCCCAAGCGAAATCCCTCAGCAGCAAAGGCATCCCCTTGAAGCTAAAATAGCTCTAATACCAAATGTAGGTTTTAACCCTATACATAAATTACCTATATACAAATTCTAAAGCATAGAAAATAAAAAATGCGAGAGCATAACACATAAAATACATATACATAGATATTTTCCCCTGGATCCCAAAATTGGGAGTACCAGCTTGATTTTTCATTATTTTCCTTTCAATGTTACAATACATATTTATTCATACCGAAGCATCCAATACCATGGATCAAAAAACCATTGTGTCCAAAACCATGGACCAAAATCCATTGCGTCCAAAAACATGTGAGAAAAACATGCACAAAACCATAGGTAGGTTTGCCCAACCTAATATAGGGTCCAAAAGACAAAATTTTCCTGGGCGCTACCCCGAACCCCATAGAGGGGGGTTACGTGCACCCCTCAAACCACTTGTGACCCCCCCACTACGTAATCGGCGCAATGAATGGGTGGGCTTTGCCCCCCCTCTAACCGCCCGGTTAACTATGTGGGCTAGTCGTGGAAAGAATATAACACAACCCAACATCCTTCAATGTCTTCCACATTGAATATGGAGTATCTTTCCCATGGAGATTCGAGACAATATGGTCTCGAACTCCCTCAAGGATGATCTGTTTCGCTCTCGCCACACACTTCTTCCACTCAGCCAACTCTTGTGCATTAGTTGAACCTGGCTTTGGGATTTCTTGATTAATGAAATCCTTCAAGCCGTTGTCTTCTAATACAACCTCCATGCGATCTTTCCATGCTATGTAATTTGAGCTGCCTTCCAAGCCATACTTGAGTCTTAAGTCATAGAATGCCATTGGCCAACCTTGAAGTATGATAAGAATTCTATTTTCACCTGCAACCCCGAACTTCAACTTCGAATTCTCTTCTTTGTATATTTTTCATAGCTCTGATAGACTAAGCTCTGATACCATGTACAATTTCCTGCAAATTCTATACAAATCTACCTCTAAGATCTATGTAGAAAATTTGACTATAGATTAACTCAATAATGCAATATACCAAAGAAAAATACCATAATCTACTTCTACTATCAAACTTGCAGATGCTTAAAGAGAGATGAATTAGAGCTAAACACATATAACTAGAAGAAGAAGAATCAATTCACATGAAACACAAAAAATACTCAGGGGAAAGCCTCAGCTAAAAACCCCACTATCTGTATTATCATACAAGGTGGAAATACATCAAGATTATACAAATCCTTAGCTCTCACAGCTAGCTAGCTCTTAGTACAATCCTCCTGGATGCTCATAGGAAAAAAAAGCCTCTCACAAGCCTTCTCCTCTACCATCCAAGCTCCTATTTCCTTACGCAATTACCTCTGGGATGATCTCCTTCACCCAATGTAACACTACTCTCACACACTACTCTAACACATTGTCAGAACTACACAATCCTCAAGGAACCTTACCTTAACTGCATGGATGAGTTTCCTTTATAGGAAAACACATGCAATTGATAGTAACATATCCTTGACATTTAGCTCAACTGGGTCTTTCTCAGAATAGACATGCATGAGTTTCTAATGAGAGAATCTTCGGTTATCTGGAGTACACTTGTTGAGTGCATGCATGCATCAACTGACTGATAACTCAGAATTAGTTCCTCAAATAGTTTGGAACTAATTTAATTCGACTTAACTCAGTAAATTGAGTTAACTAATTACAACTCAAATATAACTCAATCTTATCTCCTTAATTAATGGATAATCTCCTTAATTTAAAGGATAACCGTTGCATGACTGCAGAAAGACTCCTAACTTGAATTTCTCCAACTAATTAATCCATAATGAATTTATTAATTATTTCCAAGTAGCTGGTGAGACTAAATTCGAATTTAATTCACAATTTTAATTCAAAGACAAATTAAAATTGGAATTTCTGGATTCTATTTTTATCATTTCTTGTTGCTGTAGGTTTTAAACCCGTAGAGAAATTACCTGCATACAAATTCTAAAACACAGAAAATAAACAATGCAAGAGAATAACAAATAAAACACATATATACAGATATTTTCCCCTGGATTCCAAAACTGGGACTACCAGCTTGATTTTTCATTATGTCCTTTCAATGTTACAATACATATTTATACATACCGAAGCATCCAATACCATAGACCGAAAACCATCGTGTCCAAAAGCATGGATCGAAAACCATTGCGTCCAAAACCATGTGAGAAAATCATGCACAAAACCATAGGTAGGTCCGCCCAACCTAATATAGGGTCCAAAAAGAAATTTCTCGGGGCGCTGCCCCCCCTATGAGCCCCCCGCTACACAATCGGCACAACGAAGGTGGGACACCGCCCCCCCTCTAGTCCCCCAGTTCACTACATTGGCTAGTCGTGGAAAGAATAACACAACCCAACATTCTCCCACTTGTTGTTTCCTTTCCAGAGGGGGCCACAAGAGAGCTTAGTCATTTATCCAGCCCTGCAATGCCCATTGTTTCTCTACACTAAGAGAACTTCTCAAAGCTCAAATATTTTGTCAATGCATCTGTAGTATTCTTCAAAGTGTCCACCTTTACCAGCAACACCTTTTTGTCTTTTATCATATCCCTCACAAAGTGATGTTGAACATCAATGTGCTTTGTCTTTGAATGGTAAGTAGGGTTCTTTGCCAAGAAAATTGTACTTTGGCTATCATAGTATATCCTTATAGCTCCCTATACTAACCCCATACTTGAACACAATCTCTAAAACCAAACTGCTTCCTTGCTTGCATGAGTGGCTGCCATGTATTCTGCCTCTATAGTTGATAGTGCCACTACAGATTGTTTCTTACTCATCCAACTAACTACACCTCCAAATAGGTTAAACACATACCCACTTATAGATCTTCTCTGATCTAGATCTCCAGCCCAGTCCACATCAAAAAATCCATGGATATCCAAAACTCTGTCTAATCCTGGTCTTCCTTGGTAGCACAAACCATAATCACTAGTGCCATGCAAATACCTAAAAACCCGCTTCACTATTGTCCAATGCTCCTTCCCTGGTTTTGACATGAACCTGCTCAATACTCCCATTGCATGTGCAATGTTTGGTCTAGTATAGACCATCGTATACATTAGGCTACCCACTGCACTTGCATATGAAACACGGAACATATCCTCTTCCTCTTCTTGTGTCTTAGGACACTATTCAACAGATAACTCTACACCTATAGGAATAGGAATCTTCACCAGTTTACTATCATGTATATTAAACCTCTACAATATTTTCTTGACATACCTCCTCTGGTTTAACTAGAGCTTCCTCTTTTCCCGGTCTCTTTTAATTTCCATGCCCAAAATATAATTTGTAGCACCAAGATATTTCATGTCGAATTTGGAGGACAATTGGGTCTTCAAATCCTGGATAATTTGTTTTTCATTTCCAACCAACAGCATATTATCCACATACAAGACCAGATAAATAACATGGTCACCAATTAATTTGAAATACACACAGTGATCTGCTTTGCTTCTGGTGAAGCCAAGTCCCCGTACAAATGTATCAAATTTCTGATACCACATCCTTGGTGATTGTTTTAACCCATACGGAGACTTCTTTAACTTGCATACCAGTTCCTTCTTACCCTTCACCAGAAAGCCTTCAAGTTGCTTCATGTAGATCTCCTCTTCTAGATCCCCATGAAGTTGTCTTGACATCCATCTTTTTTACCTCAAAATCAAAAGCAACAACAACAGATAAAAGTAATCCAATAGAAGTTACCTTGGCAACAGGAGAAAAAATATCACCAAAATCAATTCTCGACACCTAGGAATAACCTTTTGCTACCAACCAAGGTTTGTATTTCTCCACCTTCCCTTCTGCATTTGTCTTCCTCTTGAACACCCATTTGCTACCAATGGGTTTCCTTCTAGCCGACAACTCCACCAGATCCCAAGCCTCATTTTTGTGCAAAGAT
>APFE031335878.1:25009-45169 GCA_000404065.3 Pinus taeda
GTTCATTTCTCCTTTGGAACATGTACATATGAATCACATCCAAATACCCTCAGATGTGAAAGAGAGGGTTTCTTACGAGTCCATACCTCTTGTGGAGTCTTATCCTCCAACGTTGATGAAGGTGATCTGTCAACTAGGTAACATGTTGTCTCAACCGCCTCTGCCCAAAATTCCTGTCCTAACCCGACACCACTGAGCATGCTTCTTGCCCTTTCCATTAATGTCTTGTTCATTATTTTTGCAACTCCATTTTGTTGAGGTGTATATGGAGTAATATTCTGCCATGCTATACCACACTTCTTATAGAATTCTTCAAATTCCTTACTGCAAAACTCTCCACCATTATCTATCCTCAGCACCTTTATCTTCTTCTCTGTCTGGTTTTCCACCAGAGCCTTAAATTCTTTAAACCTGTCAAAGACTTCAGATTTATTCTTAAGGAAATATATCCATGTATTCCTTGAGAAGCCAGCTATAAATGATACATATTACACAGACTTACCAAGTGATGGAACCTTCATAGGCCCAAACACATCACTGCGCACAAGCTCTAATATCTGTTTCGGCCTCTTACCACTAGAGGGGAAACTCACCCGATTCTGCTTCCCATATCCAAAATTTTCACATAAATCAAATTCCAGAGAGCTATTACTCATACCTTCTACCATGCCTTTACCATGAAGTATTCGAAGGCCCTTTTCTCCAATATGTCCAAGCCTTTGATGCTATAGCATGGTCTTCTCTCTAGAGACTAGTAGATTTTCTTCTCCACTTTCAAGAACCATAGAACTGTTGCACCCATCAACAACAGTGCTACCTTGTAGGTTGTACAGAGTTCCAATCTGAACTCCCCACATCAATACCAGTGCTCCCCAAACCATCTTGTAGGTATCCTTCTCAAACACTACTTTTACACCTGCATCATCCAGCTTGCTTACAAAAATTATATTTTTTGCCAATGCAGGAATATGTAGAACAATCGGAAATGTTCTAACCCTTCCACCTTGCAACTTCAACTTTACTTTTCTGCGACCAATGATTCTAATGTTTCTATTGTCCCCTAAGAAGACATCACCACCATCGTATTTCTCATACTCACAGATCCACTCTCTATGGGGAGTGAAGTGAAATGATGCACCTAAGTCAATCAACCATGCCTCATGATCTACATGTGTACTTGAAGAAGCCAAGTACACATACCCACCTTCGTCTGAGGTGGTTTTCGCCTTTGCAGAAGGAGAATAATCATATCCCTTTCCTTTTTCAGGAGCTTTAGATTTATAGTCCCTTTTGTAGTGCCCTTCCTTTTTGGATTTCCAGCACACCACCTTTACAGGTTTTCCTGGAGATTTAGATCTCCCTCTAGATTTAGATCTCCCTCTCAATGACTTACTTTTGTTTCTGTTCTGGTACTGTCCTCATACAGACGAGGCATCACCATTCTAGCTCTCCATATTTTTCCAACTCATCTCCTATGTCAACAAGGATGAGACTATTTCATCAAACTAGAAGGCAGTTGCGTTGCTACCTATTTTAATAACCAGACTATCCCACGAATCTGGTAGAGAACACAACAAACTAATGCACTTATCTTCATCTAAAATTTTGATATCAATAGACGATAACTAACTTACCACAGTATTAAATGCATTCAGATGCTCCATCACCGAGTCTCCATCTTTCATCCTCAGGTTATATATATTTTTCTGTAGGAACAGTTTATTCACCAGAGACTTAGATTGGTACAAAGTCCCTAACTTGTCCCACAAATCCTTCACCATAGCTTCCCTTGATACATTCAACAATACTGAATCTTAGACACACAATCGTATTGTGCTCTTTGCCTTCCGAATCAAACTTCTTCCATTCTTCATCAGACACTCCTGTTGGTTTAGTACCTAGATATATTGTGATCCACTAATCTTTGTCCACCAACAGATCCTCCATCTTGAGTTTCCACAACTCAAAAATTTGACCATTAAATTTCTCGATCTCTATCTTTCCACTGCTTGCCATCCTCTTTCACTACCAGAATCGATCCCACAGATCTCCCACTGAACAGGGTCTACCACAGGCCTGAGCAAAACCCCTCAACAACAAAGGCATCCCCTTGAAACCAAAATAGCTCTGATACCAAATGTAGATTTTAACCCCGTACAGAAATTACCTGCATACGAATTCTAGAACACAGAAAATAAACAATGCGAGAGCATAACACATATAAACAAATATTTTCCCCTGGATCCCAAAACCAGGACTACCAGCTTGATTTTTCATTATGTTCCTTTCAATGTTACAATACATATTTATACATGTTGAAGCATCCAATACCATGGACCGAAAACCATTGCGTCTAAAACCATGGACCGAAAACCATCGCGTCCAAAACCATGTGTAAAAAATCGTGCACAAAACTAGAGGTAGGTTTATCCAACCTAACATAGGGTCCAAAACCAAAATTTTCCAAGGCGCTACCCCAGACCCCATAGAGTGGGGTTACCTGCACCCCTCAAACCCTCTATGACTCCCCCTGCTATGCAATCGGCGCAACGAAGGGGGGGCTCCGTCCCCCTTCTAACCACCCGGTTAACTACGTGGGCTAGTCGTGGAAAGAACATAACACAACCCAACAGTGTCATAATTGTATGTGTTTATGCCATTGTCTGTGTTACAGTTGTCTTTGTTCCACCGTTGTCTGTGTAGAAACTATCTGTGTAGCATCCATCTGTGTTTATACAGTTGTGTCAGCCTTCATGTTTTGAATTAAAATTTTCTTTTCAATTTATTTTTTATTATTTCCACTCCTAGATAGAGCCCTCCAAAAAATGCACTAGCCAAAAATAGCCAGGTTCCCCTCTTCAGCGAGGTGGTAGCAATAGTGGAGAGAATCCCAAGTGGATGAATTTGTAGTTGAAAGGGGGTTATGGGCCTGGCCAGCCTGCAAGTTCAAGAAGAACACAAATTCATTGGTTCTTGGATCAAAAAAATTATGGGTTTTGTTAATTTGGTGGTGCATTGTGAGTTTTGTAGAAGGTTGTGATTTCTAGTCATCAGTGGGAAAGAAATCGACAAGAGTTTCCCTAGTTCAAGAATTTTGCAATAAATTGTTCCTAGGGAGCCATAATCAAGAATGAAAAGGACTCAAATTTTTTTAATTTTGGTTACATGTCAATTTTTTCTCACAAATTGCACCAACTATTTGTCATTATATTGTTCTATTTTTCTACTTTTCAAAGAACCATGCAACACTGAAATGAGATCTAGCGCATAACATATGGGTAGTCTTCATTAAGACCCCCATCAGTGTTTCTAGCTAGTCCTGTGCAAACCACATAGCACATTTATTTCTCAATTGTTCCAAAACAAAAGAATATGCAGAGACAAACTTTTGTAGATGAAGACCCTAACCCAAGAAAAATAGAGGAATCCAACAACATCGACAAGTGAAGAGGACATAACCTCCAATAAGATGTAGTAGACATGGGTGGTGGAATAAGGGAGAACATTAAGACACTGAATGTAGGATGCAGTAGCATAGAGTATAGAAGAAGAGAGTGGGGTCTTTTGAACAAAGGAGGCTGAGATGCTCAAAAGAGTAGAGAATAGATGGGGTCTTGTGAGCAGGAGGTTGGGACACCATTAGAGGAAGCGGTGCACCAAGATGGAGCATAATAGCAGAGTAGGGTAGAGGATAGTGCACAACTTGTAGCTTATCATTCAAAAATGGTTTGGGATTGTTCAGTTCTAACAAAAGTGAGTGTGGATGTCTGCCTATAGCTGGCTCAAGACAAGTCAAGAATTTTGTCAGGGGCCTATTAGAGCCCAAGTGTGAACTTGGGTTAATTATGCAAATTTAATGTAAACATAAAATGTACATGTGAAATGACATAAAATGTAAATGTAAAAGGAAAATGTGAAGTGATATGAAATTTAAATGCCATGATGATGGAGGGAAAGTTAGCTAAAGATATTTTTATTAAAATATTAAAAGAATCCCCCCTAAGTTTAGGGTTATGGGGTTTTGAAATGTATGTGTAATGATATTTTGGAGGACTTATCTCTCTCGTTGGAATTGGAGATAGGGTTTTCTGGGCTCCACGTGAGGATTTTCTGTAGAGGTTATGCAGCCTTCTTGCTTCCATGGCAAGTAGGGTTGCATAATATGATGTAAATGTCTATTCATGTTAATGAGAATAATCTGGATTCTAGTGCCATGTTCTTATTTGTAGTAGTTTTATGTGCATTGCAACAACTTTTGGGTTAGTTTGTTGTATAGTTTTGTGTTGCAGCAACATGTGTACAACAATTTGTGAAATGTAATGTGTTGGTTTTAGTTTGTTGTTCATAGCTATTGTATGTTCAATTTATGCAACTGTGTTTCATTATTTTGCTGTGCATAAATGGTTTTCAGTTGAGGTTGAGAAGGAAAGGTTTTTGTGTTTTATTAGCAACAACTTTTTGTTTTAAAGTGTAGTAGGGTTATGTGCTTATTCCCACTTTAGTGTGTTTATTTGTAGTAGCAATCCATGGTCATTTGCAGTTTTTTGTGTTGTACTCTACAACAACTATGTTTTTGCAGTGTCTAGTTTTATTTATAGTAGTGGCATAATGTTTGTGTTTCTATCACAGTCAGTGCATACTTTTCTATGTAGTCTATGTTGGTGTAGTAGTTGTTTGTGTTTCCATTGTTGTTGGTGTCACACTTATATGTGTTTCCGTCGTTGTTTGTGTTGTAGTTGTCTATGTTTTGTTGTTGTCAATGCCTCACTTTTCTGTGTTTCCACTGTTGTCTATGTTGTAATTGTTTGTGTTATGCTACTATCCATGTAACAATTGTTTGTGTTTCTGCATTTGTTATGTGTGTTGAATTTGTTTTTTCTTTTCATTTTGTTTTGTATTGTTGGCGCTCCTGGCCAGATCTCTCCAACAACAATTGAGCTAACCGCGTGTAATTAGACATACATATGTATTTATATATGGATTTGCGGGCCCACCATCTAACAGACCATAATCCACCAACCAATCAACATCCAAAAAGTGATAGTGCTTACCCCATGAACAAGTTTCTGCATGGATAGTTTCGGGTCATGATATGATGATCCTCTATCATTTCATCCATCCGATGGTAGATGGGACTCTGACTCTCTTCCATCGACATCACAAGTGAAGAACCCCCGTCATGATCGTGACAGTTCATTCCTCACAACCCATCCAACAATCCAGATTAAGGTGGGACCACCTCTCCCTTGTTGACGTCATAGGGAGGGAGGTTCGTTTTGTTCCCAACCATCGATGCGCATACTTGATTGTTGTCGTTTGTTTGGTATGGCCTCCACACATGGTTACATACTCAGTCATATGGACTAAATATCTAGCCTTTGAGTTAAATCCCCATGCTACATGGTGAAAACTGCCACAATTATGGGAAAATGTTGTATGAAATGTAGGTGCCAACCCTTGGGACTAAAGCCCCAACTCATTACATTTTTTCCACCCATGGGGCTCGTTCTTTTGTTCTCAACCATGATGTATGGTCGTTGGGGTTTATGATAACCCTAAGGCTTAAGCCTTTGACTTCGACTGGTTATGAGAAATGATATTATGGGGCTATAGGCCCCAGACCTTGGGACTAATCCCTAACCAATCGATTCGATGTTTACCAATCTTATATATAACATTAGACCCAGGCTTGAACATCACAACACCAAAACTGCCATGTTCACATATGCGTATAATCACATGTATTTAACCATAGTTTACATGGGTCCTCATTTTGCATTTCAACAATAGTACACACACACACACACACACACACACACACTTTTCAATACGTTATATGTGCACACAAACACGGGCATAAAAAATTCCTTGTGCTCTCATGTTCATTTCATTAAGCTGTGTGAGCCTCATTATGCTAATTATACCAATGAGTATACCAGTGTTGTGAACGTGAGTCAAACCTCACTATACAAGCCCATTTTAATTCTAAATCTCCATTATTTCCAACTTAAACGTTGAACTCACATTTAATCAAATTATCATACATGACTATACATTCTCCCAATCTTTTCTACACAACAAAATAGTTGTGTTTAGCTAGTGCATACAACACTCATACATATTTTTTTATGTATAAACATATACTTCCTTCATGAAGAACATTAGCGCAAGAACCACAACAATAAGGCACCAAATATCAGAAACTCCTTTCTCAGGCATAAGCGACCATGCATATTTCATACAGAAACACATGCCAACTTAACAATATAAGATACATTTAATGACATATAGTGTATGTGAGGAAAACCTATCTTGAGTTAAAGTTAAATATGGGCAATTGAGAGTAGGACTATCACTCTCCACCAAACCATAGATAGTTACAACCAAGACTTACTTGTAATTGTCCCCCTAATCCAAATTACAATGCTTAAGACATATTTCTTTTGGAAGGGAAACCAAATGATGTATTTAGTTGAACAGATGTTACAAGATCACAACACCTTCATCCACCAACTACACAGATCTCCACTTAGTCTTCCAAACTAACAACCAAGATTAGCATCCCTAACAGGATACCATACAATAGAAAATTACCAACCCACTATCAGGAGAAGAGAATCTACACTACATGAAGTTTCTTCAATGGATATGCTATTGGTAAGCAAAAGGAATCATCTCTCCAGGTGGTTCTTCAGTGAGACGAACACTAATACTTCAGCCCCTAAGGCAGCTCATGGTGATTCATCAACCTCATAATCACCTAAGTTATTCTCCCCAACGCAATAGATTCTTCAATCCTAAGCTCTCAGTAGTTTCTTCAACCTTCATTCAATCCTTTGCTCTCTATATTTTCTCCCCAACAAACATCTTCTTGAGGATTCTTCATTTAATATTTCTCATAGCACTCTCCACAACACTCTACCCTTGATATTCTATACTGTGCACAAACCAACTAGTAAGAGAATATATAGATCATGGTCTGAGTGTATACTCATATCCCATGATGATTGAATGGTCCTGTCTCTTAACAGACAAAACTATCCCTCTCTTCCCAATGTTCCATGCAACCCACTGCTTCTTGAACAACATGACCCATGTTGCCCTTAATTATTTTTCCTCTTCTTTCTTGCTATTGTAGCTGAAGAACACCTGGGTCTGTCCTCATCTCTACAATAGTATTTAATATCCATTCAGCTCAGTTAATATCCTTATCCAACCATGGCTGATGTATTTAGATTTTTTTCCAATTCCTCTAGAACCCTCCCACCTCAAGCAAACTAGAATCTGTGTCCCTTCTCATAGCCTTTAAGTAAATTAAAATTATTTATAATCGAGAAAATTTAACCAGGGGTTGTTGAAGTTGTGCATATTGGTGATTTCTTTTCCAACATACTTCAATCATGCTGGTGACCGAATTTTTTTTTTCTTCTTAATATCATTATTTCACTGTATACTTGTAATTTCTTATGGATTAGTTTGCCAACATACAACAACACAAGCATGTGGATGGCCAATTAGCTTTCACATTAATTAAATTAAGCATGTTGTAGATACTTCTTGTTGTGTGTAGTGTAGGGTTCTTATCTTATGTAGCATAGGTTTCTTGTTTTAAATACTATGATTTACCTTCAATAGTTTTGTTTATCTACACAAGTGTAATTTAATTCTAGTAGTGTGATAACTCACTTGCAAGTGTGATTTAGTTTTGGTTGTCTCACTTCTCACTTGCAAGTATGATTTCCTTTTTGTCCTCTGGCTTCTCACTTACAAGTATCATTAGGGAAATTTTGAGGTAACAAATGAGCCTCAAAATCAAAAAATGTATAATAAAATTAATTTTAAAAGAACCAATAGGATTGAAGATGATGTTGTCATCTCTAGGGGAAAATATTTTGAAGGGAAAATAAGAAAACTATTTTTTTAATTGTGTTTTTGGCTTATCTCCTTATAGTTTTATTCAAATGTCAAGTGTGGGCACCTGTTGGATGTGGAATTCAGTGCCACATCCAACGAGTACCCACTCCACATATTTTTTAGTAGACCCACATCGAAAAAAAAACATATTTAAATACATTTTTCCATGTATTTTTAACACATTTTTTTTCTACGTGGATCTAGTCATAAGTATGTAGAGTGGGTACTTTTTGGATGTAGAGCTAAATTCTGCATCCAACATGTGCCTACACTTCACATTTTAGTAAACCTATAAGGAGATAAAACAAAAGTATAAAAAAAAAAGTTAGTTTCCTTTATTTTTCCTTAAAACTACCTAGTGGGCTTTGCTAGTGTGAAACTAGATTGGAAATGGGTTGCCTATATGTAGGATCCAGGGACGTGCATATCCTCAAGGTCCCAGGACACCATGGCTATGAAAGGCCAAACAACTGTATTGGCATACAAAATTTATGGTAGCTAAGGCCATTAATAGGGAAGAGGAACAACAAGGTCTAAAAAGCACATGGACTTTTTAAAGAATCAAAACATATTCAACTCTACATTGCTAGTGTGGCTCATTAAAAAACATGGCAACATATTGCAATTTCCACCTCCTGAAGGTTTTTGGAAGACAACACTCGTTGAAGGTACTAGTATGTCCAAGCTCGATCCTATCACTCTTTCTAAAGATGGTGCTAAAGTAGACCCGCTTGTAATGCCTCTGCAGCAATTTTTTATGTCCTTTGCTTATGTTATGCAAATGTTTCTAGTGTTGTTACACAAACACTCTCTCAAATATTCTTGACGTAAGTCTAGGTTGTAATCCGTTGGTCTGTTGAGACTATTTTGAACTAGTCATTTGTTTTGATAAACTTTGATATCCCCTATTTTCCAACTTAGGCAGAGTATGTCTCTTTTTTAAAATTTTAGGAGCAAATGGGCACCCCATACTATCAAAAGTGTAACTACTGTAAAATCTTCTTACTTACCCGAAATAAAAAAAAAATAATAATAATTATATATATATATATACTTAAAAATAGAAAAGGGAAAGTTATTCTGAAAATGAACCACGCTGGTGGTTCAAAATTGGTCGGTATTTGAATATTTGTAATGTGATTTTTTCGAAAAATATTCATAAATTAAAAATTTATTATTAAAAATGTCACTATATAACTTGTATTTTATTCTCTCATACTACAAAATTCACAAATTGTAATTTATTTTTTACTAATAATTTTTTATATTATTTTAACATATTTAAAATAAATCTACACCAAGCAGATTAATTCATCAAAATGACCACCAAAAGCTCTTACGAGTTGTCTTTCAAACTAATTAATTGGTCAACATCGCTCATGTAACTTATACTTAATTCACAAGTAGTTTCTTAGAATTTTCTCCAAATTCCAATCAACTAAGAATTTCCTTGGAACAAAGTGTCTAGTAAACATTATAATTTGGAGAGGTTCTACGAAGTTCACGAGTTGAAAGGTAATCTAATGCAGGAGCATCCGCGCACTCATAACTAAAGGAGGAATCCAAAGAGAAGCAAGGAGAAGGACGTGGACCATCAGAGCAAAACAGGGACATTTCTGTTAAAAACAGAGTAAATGAGGGAATGGATAAAGTCTCTCGAAGACTTATTTAATGTAATTTAATCTGCCATATGTAAGCATGTAGAGAGAATTAGGGATAGTTGAGTGATTCATGGAGAGGATTTGATCAGATCCTTTCATTGATCCGATCCAATATTTCTCTATATGTATTACGAGCCTGCATGTTCAATAGAAGGAGAGAGTGACAGAGAACGAATAATAGAAATTGTGTAATAGGGATAGATACAATGTAGTTGAGAGGGAGCTTGTTCTAAGGTTGAAATTTCTTAGCTTGTAATCGTCCGTGTATATTATAAAAGTGTGTGCTTTATGTTGAATTATGCGCTTGTGTATTTCCTAGATAGTCTGTGTGTTTTAGTGTTGCATTGTTGATCGACCATCGATCATTGTAAGGATCGATGGCGATCCAATATTAAAAAAATTGTTGTAAATGGAAGTTATGTGAGCGTATACTGTGTATGGTAGAGAATTGTGTTTTAACACAGAGATCCATCAATTTAAAGCGAAATCTAGACTCGAACGTTTATAGACGGGAACCTATACCCTTATCGGGTCCGTAAGGCAATATCGCATCGGAAGATTGTTTTACAAAGGAACAGGCCTTCGAAACAGCATGATCGTGATCATGCGATTAAGTGTTGACTGTCAGATCGAGATTAGGATTGATGATCCAGATCTAATCACTGATCGCAAATCAAAGAGGCAAGTGACAGTGGATAGTGGGAATGTCGATTGCCAATGGCCCAATACTCGACGCCCGATTAAGCGATATGGTGATACACTGATAGTCATTGGATCAAAGGTTTTGATGATCGAGCGTATCAGAGATCAGAAAGGTTAGTGGAAAGGGTTGGAGCGACTAAGAGCAGACCCGATGGAGTTTTATGAATTAAATCTTTTTCAAATCCGGCTTATGCTGCAAAGCGGGATTTCCCGTGTAATCCTGTGTAATCCGATAAAATGTTGAGGACCCAGGTTTTTAAAGAAAAACTGATATGTTGTATGGTTCCGGGTTCTGAGGCTTAAGCACTATAAGAACGCTTCTGATATGTACTATGGGCCATAACCCACAGGCCTCAGGATTGATTATTTGTAAATGAAAGGAGATTTGGTATACCCCCAAAGTTTCCTTTCATCATTAGTGGTATCAGAGTAGGGAAAGGTTAAGGTTTTCCTATGAGAAGGAGGAAGAGTGCAAGCAGAAGGAGCAGGAGGTACAATTTTTGAAGCTGGAGAGTTTATGATCTTACTGTCGTGTAGCGAACGGCAGCGGAAGGTGAGAAGATTTGCAACAACCTAGAGCAAGGAGTGCTCAATTGGTTCCAGAGGAGAGAACAAGAAGCATGCCAAAAGACTAAAGCTCAGAGTCGAAGCTTGGTGAGGTATCATGTAGCAGAGGAAGACTGTTACTACAAAGGTTGGTTGCAACTCACAGAAGATCATCAAGGCAGTTCCACTAAAGAAGTGATGTGGGTAGAATTGCTAAGGATAAGGAGAAGCATATGACCAGGAGGTCATAAATGTTTGTGCCTCAAGAGTCTGATGCAGGAGCATCTACGCACTCATAACTAAAGGAAGAATCCAAAGAGAAGCAAGGAGAAGGATGTGGACCATCGGAGCAAAACAAGGACATTTCTGTTAAAAACAGAGTAAATGAGGGAATGGATAAAGTCTCTCGAAGACTTATTTAATGTAATTTAATTTGCCATATGTATGCATGTAGAGAGAATTAGGGGCAGTTGAGTGATTCATGGAGAGGATTTGATTGGATCCTTTCAGTGATTCGATCCAATATTTCTCTATATGTATTACGAGCCTTCGTGTTCAATAGAAGGAGTGAGTGACAGAGAAAGAATAATAGAAATTGTGTAACATGGATAGATACAATGTAGTCGAGAGGGAGCTTATTCTAAGGCTGAAATGCCTTAGCTTGTAATCATCCATGTATATTATAAAAGTGTGTGCTTTATGTTGAATTATGCGCCTGTGTATTTCCTAGATAGTCTTTGTGTTTTAGTGTTGCATTGTTGATCGACCATCAATCACTGTAAGGGTCGATGGCGATGCAATACTAAACAAATTGTTGTAAATGGAATTTATGCAAGCGTAGACTGAGTATGGAAGAGAATTGTGTTTTAAAATAGAGATCCATCAATTTAAAGTGAAATCTAGACTCAAAATTTTATATACGGGAACCTATACCCTTATTGGGTCTGTAAGGCAATATCGCATCGACAGATTGTTTTACAAAGGAACAGGCCTTTGAAACAGCGCGATTATGATCACGGGATTAAGTGTGGACCATCAGATCGAGATTAGGATCGACGGTCTAGATCTAATCGATGATCGCAAATCAAAGAGGCAAGTGACAGTGGATAGTGGGAATGTCGATTGCCAATGGCCCAATGCTCCGACTTAAGTGATATGGTGATACACCGATAGCTGATGGATCAGAGGTTTCAGCGATCGGGCGTATCAGAGATCAGAAAGGTCGGCGGAAAGGGTTGGAGCGACTAAGAGTGGACCTGACGGAGTTTTATGAATGCGGGTTAAATATTTTTCAGATCCGGATTATGTTGCAACATGGGTTTCCTGTGTAATCCGATAAAGTGTTGAGGACCTGGGTTTTTAAAGAAAAATCGATATGTTGTATGGTCCCGGGTTCTGAGGCTTAAGTGCTATAAGAACGCTTCCTATATGTACTGTGGGCCATAACCCACAAGGCTCAGGATCGATTATTTGTAAATGAAAGGGGATTTGGTATACACCCAAAGTTTCCTTTCATCATAATCTCGACCAAGTAATATTTTAAAGTTTTTTCATAAACAACATTGTCTGGTAAACATTATATTTTGGAGAGGTTCTGCGATGTTCACGAGTTGAAAGGTAATCTCAACCAAAGTAAATTTTTAATGTGTTTTCTATTTTTTATGAGAATATATAACCCTACAGTATTTCCAAGAAGGGACAAGAGTTATTCATAGCTAGTTGAGACTTGGACAAAGACGTGCTTCTTCGTTGGAAAGGCAACATTAAGTTGTTTCATGGAGTTTTCTCCTCTTTCCACCAAGAGAGCTTATTGGACAATTTAATGAACACATTTGTGTTTTGTGAGTTGTCCGAAAGCTTATGGCTTTGTGTAATTAACCATGTTTAATTCTAGTATAATCTTTCAAAGTCACAAGTAAGGTTAGAATTTGGATTTCTCTTAACCCCTTATACAATTTTTTTTTGACATTTTGGGTCTTTATGCTTACCATCAAGAAATGTTATGTTTCAAAATTCACCCTTAAAAAATGATGTTCTCATAATAAATTAACCTTTCACCAATTAAATTTTAATTAAAAAATTGACCTGTAATAATATAATTATGTTAAAAAAATTCACATATGTATCACAAGGAAAAAACAAAATTAAGATAACACACAAATGACTTATTAAATATTGAATCTTGGTTTGAAATTGCATAGAACACTCACAATAAAATCTTTGGAACCTGAAATCAAATGTCATTGACCCTAACATACCATTGCATTTATATATATGACATATGACTAAGGAGATCTTATGGGACATATAATATGGCTAACAAAGTAAAACTATTGAATGTTATCAATAAAAACTCAAAAGTGGATTAATTAATATGGTTTATGTTATGGTTTACATAATCTAATATATAATATTAGATCTAAAGATAAAATATACATTTTACCATAAATATTTTTGCATTGCTTTGGATCATAAGATACACTAATTAGGTTGATAGGCCTTCTTTTGAATGAGTCGATCGTCAGCCTTTTACGTTTAAACATGACGTTTGTAAACTATATGAACCTGATATCTATCCAATTCAATTCTGACATTTTGCTCTTCCTGTTACGCTTGTGTTACGCTTTCTAGGGTCGATCCCTGCACCTTTCAAACACCTTTCAATTGGGACAAGCGGAGCAGGCATTACTTAAACATCCTCGTCCTCCATAGCACCGATTGGCAGAAGTGGAGCACGCAATTTTCAAACACCCTTGTCCTCACTGGACCTTTCAATTAGCAAAAGCGATGCAGGTTCTTTGTCTTTGCTAGAAGGACTGAACACTATATCCTTAACCGAGATGGAGATTGGTAGAGTCTAGCAAGGCCAGGTGCTCTACAGAACTCTCTGCGCTTATGCCTTCAAGACAATCCCGGTCATGAACATGCTAGAGCAGGTTAATGGCCTTGCCGTCAGGTTGCACATTCAATATGACCATCATTCGTTGGGGAAAATGGAGACATTTTACCCAATGGGAGCGAAGGTGGGCATCCGGGACCCCTATTTAATGTGTGTTCTTGACGGTACCCATTTAATGCAATGTCAAAATCATTGACAAAATACAGTTCTTGAATGATGAAGAAGTTCGCAGGAAATGAATGAATAAGAATAGCAAATATTCAAAGTTTCAAGGTCACCCGGAAAATTTACTATTTATTGTGCGTGCATGAACATGATAGTGCAGATTTATGGATCTTGATTTTTATCTTTGAAATTGTTTGGTCGATGGATTTTGAATTTTATTTTTGAAATTGTTTGGTTCTCGGATCTTATTTTTAATTTTAAAATTGCATGGTTCATGGATGTTTATTTTATTTTTTAAATTGTTCCCATTCGATCAAATTTACTGGCAAAAAAAAAGACCAATCAGAAAACTAGCCAATTATTTTTATACTGGTCTTTGTTGTTTGTGGTTTTTATTGAAAAAAGATAGAGATCTTTCTATCTTTTATGCCAAACAATCTGCTAAATGGATTTTTTCAAAAGAAAAACTAATAAACCTAAATTATATTTTCTAACAAATATTACAAACAGACTGCTAGATAGACACTCAAAAGGAACAAAACTCTATTCTCTAACATTATAATATTTCTGGTCATATTTCTACAACTTTCGCCCTCTGTTTCGCCCTCTGTTTATTAAATGGTATCAGAGCCATTTGGTTCTTTGTCCAAACAATTTTCATAACTGTCTGGTTTTCCCATTGAGTTATATTCGTCCATGCCCTTGTTCACAAGTTGGAATCGGCGATAAGGCTTTGGTAGAGAGCGTTGAGGTGACAGACTGCCGTGTTTGCTTTCCTGGAGCACAAAGATTCTATCTCCTTTGTTCAGGTGCATACTTGTATTTAATCTCAATGGCTGGTTTTTCGAATGAATTTGTTGTTCAAACACCCGAGGATAGGAAAATTGCTAAGCAAAAGAGATGGTATTTTATGAACAAGTATCTGAACAAATCTTCTAAAGAAAAATTATATGATGAAAAGGTTATAGTTCAAGAGTTTGAGCCTCAACCAAATTGGACATTGTCAGAAATAGAAATAAACAAGTTATATAAGATTCCTGCTTTCCAATTTAGAGCAGCTCAGCTATTTCGCTTTACTTCCGTGAATATACCTATTTCTACTAATCAGAAAGTCTACCAGATTCCTTTGATTAAAAAATAAGATATTGAATGGGGTTTGGAACATGGGTTCAAATATGTTCATATAGGCATGATCCAGTTTGGAATTAATCCACTTGTTAGACCTGGATTAAACACTTCCTGCCTAACTTGTGTTCTGGATACTAGACTTAATGATTTTAATGTTGCCTTGCTGGGAGGTTTTCAGAGTCCTCTTAATAATGGTCCCGTTTGGTCTTCTGTAATCCCCAGATATCAGGTTTCGTTGAGTGATCCATATATAAATGAGTTTCTGAATGCCTATATCCAGCTCAATGGTTTCAATGTCGCCCCACAAACTTTGATTGCTCAGCTTCATTCTTCTATATGTCTTAGATTTGTTTCAAGCACAATGCCACCACTCAATCCTAAATTGTGCTCGAGAGCTTTGAAAGAAGGAGTAATAGTTGGTCCCGGTAATACTGCTCCCTTGCAAATAGGATTTTCAGAATGCACTCTGCCAAAAGAATGGAATATCACTTATGTTCCATTATCTCAGAGATATCCTCAACTGCAAACGTCAAGAGAGCCAAGGCAATTGTCTATTGTCAAGCACTCTGATGGTTCTTCTGGTCTCAGGTTCACAAGCCTTCATCTTGTCAGGTCCATGACCATCTTGGATAGGTCTCCATTTCTAGAAAGTTGAGACAGTACAAAAGCAGTAATATCTCCACCAATCACACGTTCTCCTACTCCTTTACCAGTACCGTCCATATATTCTGCTCCCAAAAGGAATCAAAAGAAACCTCTTACTCACAAATCTGATGATTGCCAATTCTGTGTATCTAGTCCATCTTCCAGTTTCCAACCTGAAGATCAGAAGCTTGAACCAGTATTTCCTTATATAAAAAGCTTTAGCCTTCCCAGAGCCTCACAGGATCCAATTGCAAAGATTAATGAAAGATATCTAGAGCCTACTAACTCTAGGAAAAGTTTCAAGAATGGTACTCTGAAGACAGATTTCCAATGGATACAAATGAAAAATATGTCAGATACAGAGCAGACTGAAATAGAAAAGATGCACAATTATACAAACTATCAGATTGTTTATATACTGCAGAATATAGATGATATAGCCAAAGATGTGCTAGAAATTAAAGAACATATAAGGAAAATGCACATTGGTTATAATGAATGTTTGGGAATTCAGAATGAGCACAAACAGAAATTGAATGATGTCAATTCCAACATGGGAATAATCTCCAAGTCCCTTGAACACTTGAGAGATGCACTACCACAACCTACTTCTCCACCTCATTATAGGGAAGTAGATCTTTCAAGTTCAAAGCTAAAGTTTTCTTCTAGTACAGAGGAACCAAAAGATAGTCTTAGAAGTATTTTGTTCAAAAACATTGATAATATAGATACTGCTAATATTGAAAAAGTAAGAAAAGAAATAATGTTAGCCAGAGAGAAAACAGATTTGATGAGAAATAGGTTAACCACTTTTCCTACTGTTGAAAGTTTGAGATTACCAAAGGGCTACGTCAGTCTCAAATCCTTTGTAGAAAATGGCCAACCATCTGCTCCAAAAATTTTGGCCATGTCTGGTGTTACCTCTAATTCTACAGACCACACCCAAGGAGAAACTAGTTCTAAAAGGGATAGAGGTGATACATTCACATTCTCACATAAAGGAAAGAAGGGTGATTGGGATACTTTTGCACATGGCGCATCAGCTGATAGTCCTTTTTCTAGATTCAAAGATAATTTGGAAAGTGTCCCTGCCAAATTTGAAAATCCATCAGCTAAAGGATTTGGTAATACACTTTTAGTAAATATTGATTGTATGAAAGGTGAAGATGTCATAACAATCTTGCACAATGTCCATGCTTGGGCACTATAGAGAAAAGCTGAAACTAAAGCACCAAGGTCAGATATAGTTACACAAATTGTTTGGTCTTTTACTAGCATTTTGCAACAATGGTGGGAAAATTTGTTTGAAGAAGAAATGAACAATATTATTGAACATCCAACAGATCCCCTGAGAGCCATTTTTGATGCATTAAAACATGAATTCATAGAAGTTGTGCCAGAGAATTCAGCACATCATGGTCAACTCTTTTTATCGCAAAGATTGTGTAACATAGATTATCTACATGATTATTATTGTGTTATGCAAAAACTCCTCTATCAAGCAGCAGATCCTCACAATGTTGCTTATCTAAGGTATTACATAGCTTCAATGCCAGGGAAAATTCCAGATTTGATTAACCAGTATATTGAGACCAACAAAGTACAAATTGAAAATTCTTCATTTGATGCACTACATCAGATGATAGTTTCCATTCTGCAAAGAGAATGTGCATCAGAAAAAGCTAAAAAGAATTTTAAAAAATAGATGCATTTCAATACAAAGTTGTGTAATAATTTTGCAAAAACTTATGATTTTGGATGTAGTAGCAAATCCAAAAAGAGAGTGCCAAAAGTTTCATGCTCATGCAAGACAGATAAGTATACTCCCAGGAAGAAATACTATCCTTTTAAGTTTTCCAAAAAGAAGAGGACAATATTTAGGAAAAGAGAAAAGCCTTCTAAAAGAGTAACTTGTTTTATATGTGGGAAGAAGGCCATTATGCAAATACATGCAAAGAGAAAAAGAACAAGAAGCAGTTGAAGATTATGGAAGTTTTCACTACAGTCCATAATCTAGAAGATTGGGATCTCATATCCCACTTAGATGGAGAATATTTTGAAATATCCAGTGATTCTTCTAATTCAGACGTTGATGATTTACTTAATATCAACAAAACAAGGTTGGAATCTGATTCCTCTGACTCTGATGAAACTTTTATTGCTGACATTAAAATGTTTTGCTTCAATAAAACAGATAATTTGCAGAATCAGATTAATGACATAAAGGCACAGCTAGCCTAGCTTGCACCATCCCAGTTAACAGCCAGGAGAAGATTGAAAGAAAAGCTGGAGAGTTTAGAAAAACAATTGCCTTCCAAAAGGGTCACTGAGGATGAGTATTTTGAGGCAAGAGAGTTTGATTAAATGTTCAAACTGTTAGCTTCCTATTGCAGCAAGTATTCATTTTTCATGATTAGCATTTCACAGGCCAAATATGTCGTACTTTGCTTGCTGCAATGCTCCATATTTGCTCAAACAGTCTCCAAGTGAATAAGGCTACTTCAAGTTCATCCAATTTGCCTTCAAATTTTGTAAAGTTATCCCGATATCACTATTTTTAGTTAAAGGGAGGTCCAAACAGTTTAATCTTGGTCTCCCTAGGTTTAAATTTCCTGTTTTAGAATATAGAGATTGTAAATCTGTCCAAACAGTTTAATCTTGGCAGATTCTTAGATAGGTAGAGAAACAGAGGATCCCAACAGCTTAATCTGAGCTTCGGAAGAAATAAGGGTAGTATGTAGATAGGAAAGCATCAAAAGAAAAATGAATGACAGGTTTGCAAGTCTAAGTGCACCCCCAAACAAAAGAAGAAAAAATGCTAGGCAAGTAGGCTGGGTAGGTAGTTCTGAGGTTGTTGAATTGCTGACCAGTTCCGGTTTCAGTATCAACATGCAGAACATAATCAGCAAGGGATTTGTAAGCAAAAAAGCTCAAAGAGTATAACTGACTCCCTTCTCGTTTTCCCCAATTCATTAACTAACTTCCCCAAAAAGAGTTCAAATCCTTGAGCCTCTTAATTCCTATCTATATATCTTTATATATATCTGCTTTACTCAAGTTGTTCCATATTTTCTCCAAAGTATGGTCCTACCCCCTGTACACCTAAGCCTCCGAACTTAGCGCTTCTACCATCTCATATTAACCACTAACATTATTATTTAGCTCCCTATTCTTCCCATCCCCTTATTAATATTAAGTAAAATTCCCCTACGTAATATCCCTCCCCCTGGTTGAAAAATAACCATAAGAACTCCCGGGAATTGTTCAGTTTATCTGAAACTCAGCAAAAACCCCTGACCTCCAAAAACCACCTCCCAGATACGATGGACTCCTTCCAAAGTATAAAATCCCTCCAAGGTAATCGGACCCCTTCCGAAACTTCAAATGCCCTTCACACCCACTTACTTGCTCTTTCCTCCTCAAACCCGTTTCGCGTCGCACCCTCGCACTCTCATCTTCATGCAAGTCATCACCCATCCGTCTCTGCCGATGCGATATTGCGATATCGACGATCAGCGATCACAAACGCCGAGTGTCCAATCCACTCACCTCTCCGTCTCCGCCGATGCGATATTGCGATATCGTCGATCGGCAATCGCAAGCACCATGTGTCCAACCCAATTATCCCCCCGTTCCCCGCCGACGCGATATCGCGTTATCGCATCGGAGTCTCTTCACCACAGTACCTCCAGCGTCTCACCACGTCGCTCTGTACCAGGGACCCACAGCTGACGTCATCTTCCGTACAGCCGACGCCATGCTTACATCAGCAGACAGAAAGCCGAAAAGCTTCGCGCAGGAAGAAAAATCGCACTTCGGAGCTCCCGATCAAGAAACGGAGGCAGTTTCCGATGCGTGATTAGCGCGAAGCGCTAATCGCGCATCGCTACGGGAAATAGGCCATTTCGAGGAATCTTCAGGGAATCTTCTGATTGCTGAGCCCATTGTGCGCCGAAAGAGCCCGAAAATCGCCCGATCATGCCAAAGGATCTGGTTTAAAGACAGCAGCAGATCAATCACAGAGTTTAAAGTGCATCAGATCAAATCAGCAGGCATCAAGCGTGTCAAAGAGTATCAGTCGACGACGGAAGCCATCAATGTAGCGGCAAAGTGTATCAGCGAATATTTTGAGCAGTGGCCCGAAGCAAGAGAAAATTTAATATCTTCCAGCAGATTCATAGAAGGAGGGTGAAACTACTTGAAGCTCTCAAATCATAATTATTGCACATTCAATTCACACCAAAGCCGAACTGCAGCCCCGAAGCACAATCACTCCAGCAGCACCGCATCTGGTCCCCAAGGGCCACCTCGTCACCTGCTCCGATCCAGCTGCCCCCAGCGCAGCCAAAAAGATTTACTTGCATTTAATTCCAGCAGCATTTGGATTTTTGAAGAGTTCAAAGCAGACCTGTCAAGGTCACTTGTAATGATGTCTTTCCGATATTTTGTTTATAAATACCACCCTAAGCAATTTTGTGAGGGGTTGGTTGGTTGGTAGTA
>APFE031335880.1:0-69377 GCA_000404065.3 Pinus taeda
ATCATAATGAAATTTCATTATCCTTGTCCAAAACCCTGGCCAATCCGGCCAAGTGAGCCTTCACCGTTCACCTCCAGGCCATGCATTACAATGAAGTCCTTCCAGCCTTTTATAGGCTCCATTACATATAATACCACGGGCAGAATACCATGGGTGCACAATACCATGTGCCCCAAAACCATCACTATTTAACCTCGTCAACTTTTGACTCTATCCTAAGTCAAGTTTACCTAACAATTTAATCATCAATGTAGAACCTTGGGCTACCATCACAATCAAAAGATCCAATTAGAAGAGTTAGAGGAGCATAAGGAGGGGGGACACCTCTTCCATTCATGGATGTGGGAGAAGAGGGATGCACTAAATTTCATTGTTTATGTTGGGAGCTAAAAGAACCTGATCTTATCCGAGGTCAATAAGAGGTTAAAGTTGTTGATAATGCCACACCCCCAATTGCAAACAAACCATCGACTGGTTGAGATAGGGATGATACATTCAAATCAACCAATAATGGCACCTATCTTATGGCATCAATCCTTTCAAAGATAAGGTATTGCATGATGTTGACTCAATCAAAGTTTTTGATGTGCTTTTATTATAACCCTATATGTGGAAAATTCATGTTGTTTATGAGCCCTAACTCTAGTGTCATTGTTACTTTGGGAGGTCATCCATACAAGGTCTTGGAGGTAGTTTCAACTACTGCAATTGCATCATAGCAAAATAGTGTGAAAAGGTAATCTCTCATGGTACAACTTTTGTCCTTTTCATGATTCTATAAAATAGCAAATGAAAGGTCACTATGACCACCACAATTTCCACATAGATCTCTCTCCACGTGAGAAGTAGATGGACATGATTGTAGGGGATTACAAATATTTCTTCACTTCACCTACAAGGGTTCCTTTATACTGCTAGGTCAAACATTCATTGAATTGATATTTGGCGCCCCCTTGCCCAATGGTCCAATATAAAAATTCTCCTTTTTGGAAAATGAGGAAATAAAGCATCAATTTAATGCATTCATCTAAAAAGCCACATTCAACTAAGCTCTTCACTTTATGGGAGCCCAATTGTGTTGGTACAAAAGAAGGATGGGACATGGTGACTCTGCATTGGTTATAGATCTCGAAAAAAAAATCAATACCAAGGATCAATGATCCCCCAAATTATTGATCTTCTTGATCAACTAAAAGGAGCTAAGTTCTTCAACAAGATTGGTTTGAGGTCTGAGTAATACTAGGTTTTGAAAAAACAAACTGATGTATTGAAGACAACCTTCAAACCTAAATAAGGCCTTTTTGACTGATTGGTCATGCCTTTTGGCTTGAATAATTCTCTAGCAACATTCATGAGGATGATGGATGATATCTTATACTTATTCATAGATTATTTTATAGTCATAAATTTGGATGACATCCTCATCTCCAGTTAGATCTGGGCATAACATTTATGACACATCTATTAGATATTAAGCACCCTATGATAATAAAAATTATACACTAATATTGGGAAATTCTCATTTGGCATGCAACATATTCAATATTTAGGATACATCATGGATGAACATGTGGTGCACGTAGACTGAACCAAGATTCAACTAATTTGTGATTAGTTATCCTTGATAACTATGATAGAGCTTCATAACTTCTTGGAAATTAGAAACTTTTACTATAGGTTCAAGTTTAGTTTCACTCATATCACTTTTCCCTTATTTAAAGTTACCAAGGGTTTTACCTGGTCTGAGTCATAACAAAAATCATTCCAGGATTTGAAAGACCAATTATTCTACACAAAAATCCTCACTTTGCTAGGCCTCCAATAACAATTTAAGATCGAGATAGATGCCTTCAACTATTATTTTTATGTAGTCCTCACTTAGCAGGGACATCTAATGGCCTATCACAATGAAAAACTATTAGATATTATTTGTATATATTCCACCTATGACAAGGAGATGCACTCCATTGTGTAGGCATGATGACGATGGAAGCATTATATTCTAGGAGAAGAAATAATCATCTAAACTAATCACAAGCCTTTGCAATTCATGTAGACACAGGGAAAGTCACAAAATGACTACCATCAAAAGTGGTCTAGGTACAAGAAATAATTCCATTTGAGAATTACATACAAGAAGGGTAATACCAGCCATGTTGTATACTACCTCAGTTAGCCCCAAGTTGTTTTTCTAATGAAAATTCTCAACTCTAGTGGGCATGAGACCTGAGTGGACAAAATAATACAATAGTGACCTTGAATTCGTTGCTACTTATCAAACATTGGGTGCAGGTAAAAAATTTCCAAAGTTCCACATTTAGGACCCCTCTTATCCTATCCAGGCAATCTTTTTGTTCCTTCAAGTGAGTGCACAAATCTAATTAAGGAGGTGTATTATAATTGAGTGGTAGGGAAGTTTAATATGGAGAAGATAATAGAATTACTTCATAAATATTTTTACTAGCTAAAACTTCAATATGAAATTATTTGATACATTAGATTATGTAGTGCCTATGCCAATACTAAACTAGAAATCAAGAAAAAGGGTTGTACACTCCTCTACCTACCTAAAACAAGCCCTAGGATTTAATCTCCATGGATTCAATGCCAAGACTTCCCTCCACCAAGCATGGTCACATTTTTGTTATTATGGTTGTTGATCGATTATCTAAGGCGAGTGTTTTCACACCATGCAAAAAGAACATTGCAACTGAAACCATTGCTAAACTCTTCTCTGAGAATGTTTAGGTTCATTTTGGGCAATCATGGACCATTACTTCATATAGGGATAACATTATCATAAAAAAAATTATAGTCCAACCTATAGTCTTTGATGGGAACCAAGTTGAGAAAATTGATTTCCATCCACTCTTGAATAAATGGACAAATGAAAGTGGTTAACAATATGATTGTGTATATCCATCATATGTACAAGTCCAAGAATCCGTGTACCTAGGATGAGAACCTTCCATATGATCAACATAACTATAACAAATTTCTCCATGACTCTATTGGCCACAATCCTTTTTAGATGTGCTTGAGGTTCCAACCATCAACCCTCGTTGTTGTAGCAACCCATTGCATCTTCACTAACAAATTCCTCACACACCGATATTTAGATAGATAAAATATCCAATTTTTTTGAACATATCCAATACCCCCAACAACAAGTTCATGATATAGTACAAAAGGCCAATGAAAAGTACTAGTAGTGACATGACCAACATATGGTTTCACACAAGTTCCAAGTTGGAGTTGCTTTGACCATATTTCCCATCTCTATTGGAAAACTTGAAGATAGTTGAACACTTGGCCCCTATAGAAATCGATTCTGAATGCATTGAACAAGCTACAATGGATATAATCATAAACATAAAAATGAAGCGTAGTCACCAACAAAACATGCACCTCTATCGAGTTGTTAGTGGCATGATAATGTCTTCAATAAGCCAAGTGGTTCATGAAACTTCAAATTCGGGAAAAAATTCCTCATTTTTTAATGAAACTTGATGAAATGGGGACCATGTCTTCCTAATTGGGGGAGAAATAAGTAAGGTGAAAATTGGTGGCCATCCAACTTTTCCATTGAATAAATATGATTATCTTGGCAGTGTTGATATGAATTTTTGGGTCCTAAATCTTTACGGTTATTTTAAGGCCCTAAACAATGTTTTTTTGGAAATTTAAGGACTTGGATTTACCTTTTCCTCACCCAAGCCATTTTTAAAATTGTATCTCTTAGTTAGAGCTTTCCAATGGAATACTACGCACCCGAAATAGAGGTTGTATGCAAAAAATTACACTTTCTAAAAGTTGACATATCAACTAACCACCTTGGGGGCATAATTTAGGGTTTAGAAATTTAGGGTTCTTCTTTTATCTTTAAATTCCATTATTTTGGTCTCTTGTAATAACTTTTGTGAGTGAGTATAGTTGAAATCTCTCTCTCTCTCTCTCTCTCTCAATCTCTCTCTCTCTCTCTCTCTCTACCAACATTCTAGCTAGTTTGTATTCTACAGCATTATTCTATTTTATTCATTGCTATGCATTTTCTATATTTATCTACATGTGTGCTCGATTTCCTCTCCTAACTTTCATATTGTTGCTTGTATAATCCAAATCAAATTATTATTTAGATATTTTGTTTAAGCTTTCTATCATTAGTCACACTCCTATTTATATTATTATACATGGAGATCGAATTCAATGTTAAGGTGGTTTCAATCATGAGAAGTCCATTTGTTTGATTAAGTACTTGTGTTAGTTGATATACAAATTTATGTACCAAATACCTAATATATCATAATAGACTATACTACACAATGTACACCAATGTGAGAGTGGAGTATGATTCCAAAAGAGATATTAGAGATGAGTTACATAATAAATCCTTAAAAAATATGAGAACATATTCCAAATGCGTTAATACATTCATCTATCAAAACCATATGTTCATATACCTCTTCTCATTCGTTGCACGTATGGACACTTTAGTAGGTTGATCCCTATTACATATGCCTTTACCCCATTACATAACCATTTAATATGTATATGCCTCCCTTGGGGTCATATCATAATGTCCTCATTTGATAAGCTTTGTCCTCAAAGCTTTGTAGTGAAAGGTTTTACATGTAATAAAACGAAATAGTAAGATTTCCTTTTATTACAACTCTCTTGTTGCCACTTATGATGATATATTAAAAAAATGATATCTTATAAAAACACTTTTGGGAGAAAAACATTAGATCTAAATCCCATTCATTGTATTATTTAGCAATTAGTGGCTACAATGCAAATTTTTTGTTCTCTCTCCGTGAGTGTTCAACATTGGCTTAGTTTTGGAGAAAATTTGGTAGTAGAACAGTAAGGTTAAAATTACTCACTTTCCTTCACTTTAATGCTTAACTTACAATGTACAATAAAACCATAAACCATTTATGGTTTTTTATGTCTACATAGAGAAAACCACAAGTAGGCTATTCTTTACCACTAATCAATGCTAAAACATCCATTGCATCAATTCTAAAACATTCCTTATAGCATTGCTAAAAAATTCCCTACACAATTCCTAAAATATTCTTTGCACAAGTGTTGAAATATTCCCTATAGCATTCTTCATACATTTTGTGCATAATTGCTAAAACATTCTCTACACAAATCCTGAAATATTCCCTACACAATTGTTGAAATATTTCCTATAGCGATGCTAGAACATTCTTTACACAATTGCTAAAATATTTCCTACATGATTCCTAAAACATTTCCTATAGCATTGTTGAAATATTCTCTACACAATTGCTGAAATATTCCTTGAACACTTGCTAAAATATTCTTAGCACAATTTCTAAAATATTTCTTACAACATTGATAAAATATTCTCTCCACAATTGTTGAATAATTCTCTACAGAATTGTTGAAATAATTTTTTGCATAATTTCTTAATATATTCTCTAAACGATTCTTGAAATATTCCCTACACAGTTGCTGAGATATTATGGTCACAACCACTGAAATATTGTTAGCATAATGCTGAAATATTTTTGCACAACTACTAAAATACTCTTGACAACAATTTAAATATTCTTAGTAGAACATTGTTGAAATATTATTTGCACAATTGCTGAAGTATTCTCTTCGTAGCTGAAATATTCTTAGCATAACAATGCTAAAATGTTCTTCACATAGCTACTCAAATATTCCTTTCACAACCAACATTGCAAAAGTTTTGTACAATATTATAACACTTTTAGCAACATTGTAATGTTCTCAACAATGCTATACAAATTCTTTGTAGCACTACAACAATCTTAGCAGTGTTACAAAAATTCTTTGTAACATTGTAAGTGTATGACACATTTCTCAACATTCTCATGTTGTTTCTTACTTTTGCACTAAAACAAAAAAAGCAAAACATAATTTATATAGATATTGTATACACACACACACTCACACACACAAAATTCATAGTTCTAATTTGGCATTAGGAAAACTAGATAAAAAATCTAATAACATGTTCAATGTTTTGAAAATAGGTACCAAAATAGAGTAATACTTAACTACATAGCCATGTCTAGAAATAATAATTGTTATAATAAACAAAGACCTATAGCAACTATGTGTAGATCTATGAAATATGAACTTATTAACTGAAAACAAAATTATATAAAGTGTAATCATTTTTCATTGTTGGGATAATCCACCTAGATGGGAGTGGGGACCTGGTTTACTTCTTCATTGCTTTGAAGGTCTAGATTTTCCAATTTCTTGGAAAACTCGTTGAGCTTATGGTACATCTTGTTGACTTGTTACTACAAGGAATCAATGCAAAGGAGGATTTCTCAATGGGATTTGTTCTTCTCTACAAGCACCTTGCCCATGATTGTTTTCACCTGCCAATATATGTCTATTATTTTCATGTATTAGGTCTGCCTAGTATGAGTGTTTCTAGAGTTAGGGATCCATTGCCCCACATCTCCCTCACCTAAATGTTAGACAAGATCCTCCTTTCAGTGTAAGTTTCACGCTTATTAACTTCTAGTGCTTCCTATGCTAGAGGTGGTGTAAGTTCTCTAAAATAAGGAGTAATTATTGCCTCAATTCTCACTTGGGATTGTGTTTGAGGGTAAGGCTCCCTACTACCAAAGTGTTGTATAGGAAGGGCTGAATTATTGCAAGATATGAATGCAAAGAGGACAATGGACTGGGACCAATAAAATGAGTGATAAGGAGAGAAAAAAGAGAAATGTTATCCAGAGAGAGTGAAGGGAACAATGGGGGTGTGGGGCGGGGGGGGTGGTGTGTGGTGTAAGGGAGGAAAAAAATCCAAGGGACTAACGTGTGTAAAGGAAATAGAGCCTGAGGGAAATACCAAAGGATAATGAGAGGTCCATGATAAACAATCTTGAGTTGCCCAGCTATAGAGGGAGGGATAGGTATGGAGGGGACACGACCAATCAGGGGGGGCTACTACGAGAGCACCCCAAGTGGTTATCTTTCTTATAGGTAGCATTTCTATAAATCACAATCTAGCATCATTGTCCAAGATCATGATAAATTCCTTCATCAAAACATAGTTATGGACAACATCAAACATGTAGTGAATTCAAAAAAAGATTTGAGATGTAGCTTAACTGAATCACAAAAGACATGGAACTTTGGAAGGTGTTCCTTCCATTCACACCCATCTAAAAGTGGATCTAGATATCCATGGATTCCTATAAAGTTAAAAGGAGCGTACCTTGAAGCCAAGAGATCATAGAATGACACCATGGATCTTGCCACCCTAATCCTCAATTGACACTTCTAAACGGAGCTTCATACTCTCCTCTAATGATTTCCTTCATCTACAACATGAAACAAAGTTCCTATTATTCACCAAAAGGGGCTTGTAAATTCAATGGAGTTGTCAAGAAAGGTCTTCTTTGCCTTCCACGCCACAACATGTTCTCACTAGTACAAATAGGAAGGCATTTAAACTCAAAAGGAATGGCAATGGATTCATTAGATGAGACAAATTATCTTTAAAATGTATTTTTCATTAAATTTGTTGTAGATGAACCACAAACTTCGAAGACCCAACCTAGTCCCCAATAATAAGTGAGATGAATGATCTTCAAAAGGTATGTGCCATCACATTTTTGTAGATGAACCAATAATTTCAAGGACCCGATCTAGTCCCAATTGACAACACCATTTTTCTATGACTTGAAATTTCCCTATGGGATTTCAACCCCAAGAGGATCCACTGTAACATGTAGGGAAAGTGTCAATGTCACCTCAAAGGGAGCCTCTTACTTCAAAATAGTACTCACTAGCCTTAAGGGGTATCCCTTGGGTTGTGTCATTAAGAAAACTCTAAAATTATGCAATAAAGTCCTTCAATTTAGCAAAGAGAATTATAGATCCGAAAGAAAAAATTGCATATAAGCACTCTTATACTTAAAAATATGCACTTGGATTTGTTAAAGTGAGCCATAAACAATGGACTTACAATGCTCTCTCTTTACCAACATAATAAGTGAGAGTTTATCTCTAATCTCTATTCTCAGTCTTGTACAGAGAATTCAATCTTCAAAATGGCATGTTCTTGGGTGTAACTTGTGTGCAAACAACTAACTACAAACCTTTCTATTCATTATCTTTTAGCAAGAATGCAATGATGGTATGGTGATTCGCTCTAGGGTTCAAGTGTTTGGTTATCTTATGTGATTCCAATTGCAAACTCCCCTTGCCACTCTTCTCCAACATGCATTGAAGGATGGCCTTATTTGTAATGCTCCATGGGGCACATACACCTACTCGTGTTTGGGCAAAACTCCATGGACTCAATCCCACTGTCAACTCATTAATTCATCTTTCTCTTTGAAAAGAAGGCGCATTCAGTTTAATACAATCATGATGTAGAAGGTTAAATGGAGGAACATAATACTAAACTCTTATTATGCGAGAATGGATGTAGCTCAATAATCTATGCTCATCCAATTGTCTAAATATGCATTATATTTGTCCAAGAACAAAAAAGAGATCACTAACAAATCCAAGTTGTTTTTGGTTTTCCATGCTATGTTGAGTGGTTTTTCCACTATATATTGTGAAGATTTTGTGAATATTTGATATGAATAATCAAATCTCAAAATATGGTAGCCATGTAATTGGTTTTCCCTGTTATGTTGAAGAGCAGTTTTGCCACTATGTATTGTGAATATTTTATGAATATGTGATGTGAATAATAAGATCATAAATATGGTTTACATTGCATTATCCAAACCAAAATCGCTTTGTCAATCCAAAAACGTGAGAAATCGCTTTCCCCGTCAACTCTATCACCTAACATTGAGACATGATTGCATCAACATTCAAGCCAGTTATTATCAAATCATTTTCTTCAATGCCCATGTACCAAGCATTAACAAACATATGCTCAATAGCAATATAATATTATTAATGAGGAATGAGCAGCAAATTAAATATGGTGAAAAGTCTAAATGTTCTACATTTTGGCCCTTCTCATCGAAATCCAATGATACAATTTTTTGTGAAATCAAATTTTTATATTATTTAAATTTCATTTTTGAATTCATAAGTGGATTCAGAACCCCAAAAAACCCCAAGCACTCGGATTATACAAATTCAAAAACTCACATTTGCAATTCTAACAAATTCTAGCCAAATTTTGGATAAATTTAATCAGAATATATGCCTACAAAAAGGTCTAAACATAAAAGATTTAGACTACACTTTTTAAATTTTATTGATGAAAAAAAAGGAGCAACCATAATTCTCTGTTGAAAATTGTTATTGTTGATGTCAAAGGTTGTCCAAATGAAAGATAAAGTTACAAAATCAAATAACATATTTCAAAACCTTTCCAACAATAAGTGGCACACCTCTAACTCCTCATGGTTGATATATATGTATATGTATGTGTATATGTAGGTATGTCTATTATATATATATATATATATAGAGAGAGAGAGAGAGAGAAGAGAGAGAGAGAGAGAGAGAAGAGATAGAGGAGAGAGAGAGAGAGAGAGAGAGAGAGAGAGATTGTCTTTGCACAAGTTGGCCCACAAGTCAGCCCTGCCTTAGATGCCATAAAGCCTGTAAATAAGTGGTCAGATCTATAGGAGAGATTATCCATCAATAAAAAGAAATACAGATCTATTCTAGAAGTCTTTAGCCAAGGAAGAAAGCAACAGAACAAGGGTTCACACTTTGTGAATCAAGAAGATAAGAAGTAGAGCCGAGTTCTGTTGGAGGCTGAATTTTGTTGAGGAGGCTGAGTTTTGTTGGATTCCAAGTTGTTAAAAAGGTTCTGCAAGATGTGATTTTTGTGGATATTCTCTTGTATTTTTGTGTGCTTTTATCCTTGTTTGTTTCTGGAAAAAGACAATCCCTAGTCTATCAGTTGAAATATTATAGCACAACTTAATGAGAACTGACAACATAATTACAATGGTTGTAAAGGCTAACTAAGCGCTGGAATAGCAAGTGCAATGTTGGGTACAAATTTCCAGCTAGGAAGATCTACTTTTTGAACATACTAAAAGCTTAAATATTGACAAACTTTTTGAACATACTAAAAGCTTAAATATTGACAATTGAACAGTGAAGAAAAAAGTACTAGATTGAATTGAATCACAAAAGAGTGTTGTCATCTATAAAACATGTTGGATCCTGAGCAACTGTAAATTGGTGTTTCAGAGGATAGGTGTCCTCATCTTCTTGACAGGTAGAAGACTGCAACATTGTAATTTGGTGCTTACAAAGTATTGGTGTCCCCACAGGTGGTTTCCTATAACATTGTAACAAATTGAAGACAACTAGCCAAGTATTACAAGTTTTCTGCCAATTTGGATTTAGACATTGATGTTTGTGTTCATGCATTGTGTTAATGATTAATGTGGTGGTGTGACTTTTGTTTTAAGTGAAAATGATTTAAATTTGAGTAACACTAATTCACCCACACCTCTTAGTCTCATTGTGTATTTCAACAATTGGTATTGTTACCGCTTGAATTGTACAACAATGCGACAATGCTCAGGAAAGGGGTTGTCACTCTGATCCTTGCCCTGAGCGTTGCCGCATTGGGTGTACAATTCGGGTGACAACATTTTCTGGCATCATTGCTAGGGCCAATATTATCTTTTTATTGGCTCTTCTACACTTTTTTCAGGAGCAATAGTTTGGTCCTTGGCTTTACGAAATCTTCTTTGAACCTGTCAAGCGACAAATTTTTTACGTCATTTTCCTATTCCAATTTTCTTTTGCTAACTAGCATCTAAGTGGTCCAAGGTTAGTTTTATGTTTGAGTGGTGGCTCCACTTATTCATCCTTTCACAAGAGCATATACTAGAAGGAATCATGGTAGCTTGGTTAATCCCACTTTGGATCATGAAAAGGCCCTTAGAGTGCGATTAAACAAGCTCAACTCTAGTAAACATCTTGTTTTTATCAGATAGGAATCCCTCTCTAACATCCATTTGCTTTTCCCTGACCCCACTGAGCAAGTCATAATGTACTTCTTCGCCCCTTGTAACTTTGCCAATATGCAGGGTTATCCTCATGATCTTCTGGGGAATGGTATGGACAAATTGCCCTCTTTACAAGGAAGCAATGAAATTAATGTTGTTGATCATCTTAAAGCTTTTACAACTTTCGTGGTTAAATATGTTAGCGGAGTTACCTACAATCATGAAGATGTAAAGATGAAGCTCTTTGTTCTCTCCTTATAAGAATATGCACTAGATTGTTCTTGGAAAAGCCCAAAAACTCCTTTAATTCATTGCAAGCCCTGATTAACACTTTTAAGGATAAATATAGGGATAAGAGAGAAGAAATATATTTACTTATAGCTATCAATGATATAAAGAAGAAAGAGAATGAGACTGTAGGAGAATTCAATAAAATGTTTAATGGAATTGTTAAATAAATGCACCAAGATTATAAACCTATTGATAAGTCGCTTCTTGAATATTACCTCGATGCGTCTAATGTTGACACTTATTACAAGTTAAGGCATGTTAATCCTATTTATTTTAAGATTGCTTAGGCCTTAGCTGAAGAATCAGAGAAGGATAAGAAAGCATTTAGGAAATCTAATATTCCAAGTTTTGATAGAGGTTCAGGTAAGTCTCATGAATCTAAAGGGAAATGCACCAATATTATAAACCTATTGACAAGTCTCTTCTTGAATATTACCTCGATGCATCTAATGTTGACACTTCTTACAAGTTAAGGCATGCTAAGAATGTTGATTTTAAGATTGCTTATACCTTAGGTAAGGAATTAGAGAAGGATAAGAAAGTATTTAGGAAATCTGAGATTCCAAGTTTTGATAAAGGTTCAGGTAAGTCTCGTGAAATTAAAGGGAAAGAATTCAAAGAAGTTGACCATGATCCCATTAAATAATTGACTCAATTAATTAAGGATATGAATATTGAGCATGCTAGAGAAATTAATGCCATGCAAGCTAGTTTGACCCAAATGGAAAGATCTCAAGCTCAAAATTTTCAATGTAGAAATAATAACAACAATAATAAAAATATTGAACGGAGAAAGAAGACTTCTCCAAATGAACAGAGACTATCAAATTCACTTGAATCTACAAATGTTGTTGATCAACCTTTGCCAGATTACAGACCCTGTGAAAGCTTCCATAAAGAGAACTCTTGTGCTATTGCAAAAAGTATCTTGGATGGTGGACAAGTTGGAACAAGTGAGAAAATTAATGTAATCAATCACGATCCTCACTTGCATGTGGAAGAAGATATGAAAATGCTCCCTTCATCTTATGCCATAAATAATTCTAGTGATGAAAAGAATCCAATTATAGAATTATATGGAGAAAATCCATCTCAAGGACAAATCTTGGAGATTACGAAAAATTGGATACACTTATCGCAGGAAAAATAAAGATCAAAGCAAAGAGAAAAATGCTTCTAAAACTTATCAATCAGGTTTGAATATTGATTGGGTCATATGGATAAACAATGCAAAAAAAAAATTGATCTTATTCTTGAACTTTTGAAGGTTCCATCTCAAAGAGCAAAGGTCTTGAAATCTATAGGCATGTGTCAACAAGATAAGGTTGATGTGCATCATAAGGACAAAGAAATTAAGTTAAAGGATGTAAATTGTTGCATGACGAATGAGGACCATCAACCTTTCTTCATGACTTTAATGGTAAATGATCGTTTGTTGCACAATTATATGTTGGACTTAGAGGCTTCAACTAATGTTATGGCTAAGAAGGTCATGGAACAATTGAATTTAAGGGTGTTAACGCCCTACCACAACATATGCTCCATGGATTCAAAGAATATCAAAGTTCTTAGTTTGATCAAAGATTTACAAGTCTGTTTCGCAGCATTCCCATATAGGAAGATTACTATGGGAATTGTTGTTATAGATGTTCTTGACATGTGGGAATGATCCTATCTCGAAAATTTACAGTTGATCTTGAAGGTTGCATTCAGTTGGACTTATCTTATGCTACTATCCCTTAAATCAAAGGTGCTATGGTCAGATTCTATAGGGAGGTTGAAAGGAGGTATCATGTTGAGAATCCAAGGGAGCCCAACAAAGCATATGTCAGTGGATCACTCAAGGACTATAACACAATATTGATTGATTTTGAAAGCACCTGAGATCTCACATCATCATTCACAAATAAGAAATGAAATCGAAAGATATTTGATTGGACTATACAATACAACATTTAAATACTTCATCATCCTAAGAAAACCAAGATTCAACATGGAACATCAGAAAAGCAACCAATGGATCCACTTGTCAGCAAATTGGTTCTCTAGATTGGACTTCACCAATGACATCTGATGCCATAGGGCATCCTTTGTATTGTGTCTCTAACCCTATTCTCATAGATTAGGTTTCACTTCTGTCATTAGAATAGGCTTTCATTTCAGCATTTATTTTTCAAGTCTTTAGATATTCATTGTTAGAGTAGAAGTTTATATTCAAAGACTTGATGTATATGATGATTTTGATTTATATTAGAATGGGTATCTACCTAATGTTACTTTGTTTTGTTGGATGTAGATTTTAGATTCTTAGATTCCTTCACCGAAGCAACGTGGCCCCGAGTAGAGCCATATGTTGACCATGTACATGTAAACAGTTTCAAGAAACAGAGTACACAGTTGTGGATAAAAAAATTGAATCATTTTCATCATTGTAATCCCAAATTTTGCAAGATTATTGTAAAATGATTCTAGTATGACTATTAAGCAATGTAATATAACCTAGGTAAGCCTTTGATTCTTAACAAAGAGTTTCACTCTAGGGAGTTTTTAACTTCCCCAAATTATTTGTGTTTGTAAACATGAATAATTGGCAGAGTTTTTCTCTCAAGCATCCCCAAGAGTTAGAGTGGAATTCGTTGGTAAGGTATTAGGTGAGTCCTAGTGTCATCAAGATTATGTATCCTTATCATACTAGATCATGTGTCTTGTGTCACAGAATTTGGTTTAGTCTAAATAGGTTGTGTCTATTGTAAAATTCTCCTTCTACAGGTGATTATTGTAATATATTGATGTAAAAGTGTTGTCTAGGAATATTTTTGGTAAATGGCTTCTCATAATTAGAACACCATAGCCACAATATCTTTTAGACCCACTTAGAGGGTGGAAAAATATGTGTAATCCCCTCTTGAGTCTTTTATTTAATTTTCTGGCAAAAATAAAAATAAATTATCTAGAAATTGTCAAAAAACAAAATGAGAGGAAAAAATTAATTACTCTCCAAGTGGAAAAATCGCCATAAAATTATTGAGTCTATTTTTCAAAGGGAAAAATTTAGGTCAAAATTAAAAGCCTCATTTCCAAGACAAAATGTCCCAGTCAAGAAATTTTTTGTATTGGCAAAAATAAAAATAAATTAGCTAGAAATTGTCAAAAAATAAAATGAGAGGAAAAAATTAATTACTCCCAGTGGAAAAATCATCATAAAATTATTGAGGCTATTTTTCAAAGGGAAAAATTCAGGTCAAAATTAAAAGCCTCATTTCCAAGGCAAAATGTCCCAGTCAAGAAATGTGTTATACCAGGAAGACTATTTTCCCAACAAATTGAACTTACTTTTTGGACTAGGTGGATAATTCTTTTGCATAAGTTACGAGGATTCTAATTTTTGAAGATTCTCCAAAGGACCAGATGCACCTAGAAGTTTGATTTTCTCAATGGGTCGAAGTTTTGGAGATCTTTGCAGCCGTTATCAAGGGACAAAATTAATTTGACAAGGATCAAGTCTTGGATCAAGTCAAACTAGTTGTTTTCCCACTTGGAGGGGTCTAGAACTCTCATTTTTCCTATATAATGAATCCATTGAGCTTCTCATAACAACAACAGATGAGGTATTGAACAAAAAAACTTTAGCAAGTTGTGATTCAAGCTTCTAGATGTAATTTTTATTTTGCACTAATAAAATCAAAGTCTTTGGGCATCAATTCATGGTATCTCTCATTCAATGATCTATGGTATATGTTGAATATGTTTTAAAGCTCTAATTGGTTCATTTCAAAGATTTCTATTTCATTATCCACTGGTTGGATTAACTATTTGCACATGTATCTTGCATTAGTTACTAGGCTAGAGAAAGCACTCTAAATCTAGTTAATCTAGCAGGTATCTTTAGAACTCTCGGGTTTCTTGTGTGAATTGAACCCTTATGAGTTGACAATCTATCTTTTAAGTGTGCAGAGAAACCATCAAATTATCCATCCCTTGGAAGCCCGAAGTACATAGACTTCGAAGTGACTTCACCTTGTTTGGCTCCTTGGATTATTTAACGCTTGTTTTGTAGCAACTTGGCCATGGCATAAAATAAAATAAAATATAACTATTTCTCCACTCAAATTTTATTCTAATTCAAGTGAGCAATAAAATTAAATCCACTTATTAGAGCTTGTAATTCTTATTTGTAAATATTGTAAAATTATTTTACTAACCCTTGTATTTTATTTACCTATTGTAAATAATTTAAGGGGGTTTTATTTTCAAATTTGAATTTCAATTATAAATATTGGAGGGTGGCTAGCCTTTTGTGACTTCACGGGTGTATTATCACAATATCAAAGGCTAATTCAATTTTTTGACGAAGCAATCCCTCACTAGCCTAGATGGCTAAGGTTTGGGCAATGTTTCACCTTTGAAGAAGTCGTTGAACAATTTAAAGGAAGTCATTCAGCTTTTGGAGGTGGATCTAGCATTTAAAGGCCTTGATCTACAAGACCCAAGTCTCCAATCTTAAACTTCCAACTCTTTTGTGGAGGCCACTAGCCTTAGAGGGATACTTTCACTACATAATCAACGTTTTTGGCAAATATTTATCACTTCAGAGTTTCGCAAGATAGTATTTGGAATCAAATCACATTTTTTGTCGCTAAATCTAACTTATTTGCTTGTTTAACAGTAGCTGCAGGGTTTTTGAGCCCATTAGACTTGGTTGGAGGCCTAAAAATGCCTAGGAACCCTAGTCGCATCCGTTGGAGGATTAATAATTTCACTACAATTAATTTTTGGCACTAATATCTTGTGTTTGCAGGCCTAATACCATTTTTGCAAGGGTTTTGAAGTGGCTTCTCATTCAATGTTTTTCATTGCAAGGATCTAGTCCATATAGGCTTTGTAATTATTATTTTGTAGGATATCATTTGTTTTGCAGGCTTGAGATTCATTTAAAGAGGGTTTTGTGGGCTTGATCTCTTACTCATCCATCATACTAGCCTATTAGCCTTGGCTAAAAGGCCTAAAGGCATTTTTCACTTAGTTGCAAGGGTATTAAGGGCTTTTAGCCCTATTTGCAACCACTAAAGGTTCTTTAGGCCCTTCATAAGTTTTTGTTAATGGTGCTGGATCCCTCCAACATACAGAGGACCTCCCCGATATGAGCTCCCAATTTGACCTCACATTTTTTGGTGTAGGAGTCCCATTTGGAAATATGGCCAGACTATCATTAACTTAACAATTTTCCTTGGCTTAAGCAATTAGCATGAAAGAGTAGCGCACATGTGTTTTTGAATGAGCAATGGAGTGTGTCTTGTGGAATGTTCGATTGTAAATGTATCAAGGTTTTTTCACTACAAAGAAGAAAAGTGAGTCTCTAAAAGAGAAGTAATAGTAGTAATCTAGTGAAGACCCACGCACATAAAGAAGGAAGAATTATTAGACATCAAGCGAAATAGTTCACATAGATGCAACGAAAATTATAATCATGACAACAAATTTCCAACGAGTTGAGCACCAAAATGACCAAAATAGTTCAATTACTTTAGTACATATGAAATCCAACATAAATTGCAAACATTAGAAGAATAGTTTGAAAACATCCACAATCCATGCATGAAAATGTGTTGGCTAAATGCCTTCAAGTATCAATTAAAAGTTCTAATATACATGAGTACAATGAACATCACTAACTCCAATAATGGAGTGTTAGAGCCACTACTTGCTCCCCAAAAGTACTATCTCTATCTCTCTAATGCCTTGTGGGAGAAGCCAAGGTGAAAAGTCATTTTTCTTGAGTAATGATGCTTATTTTATGGCTCGAGGCATGACCTTTGATGTCCCCATGACTCTAGAGTTTCTCATATGAATTTTCAACTTCTAATGACCTTTGGACTTCTATACAACTCTTGGGCTTCTAAATGAATTTTGGAATTACATATGACTTTTGGACTTCTCCGCATGGCTCTTTTGTCCATACATGACTCTTGGACTTCCACTTCCTTATCTTTATTTTTATGAACCAGCTCATAAAAAGATAGAAAAGATAGATCAACGACTTCAAAATCAACCTCTTCGAAGGGGAAACCTCCTTTACATTACACAAATGAAGAATTCTTGGATGATACAAATGACTAAACCTCATTTCTATATATAGGAGTCTAAGGGCTCAAAATATAATCAAAGCAGGCATAACAATAACAATATAAGGGCACAACAATAACAATAGTGGGCTTCTATGGGGCACACTAATAACAATATGGGGACAATAGGGCCACAATAATAATAATAAGGGCTACAATGACAATAGTAATGGGGGAATGACTAGTATTATAGGGACCTAACATGCCCCTCTCCTTCAAAAAAGTGGTGTCCTCAACGCTTGAGTAGTTTTGGATGCCTCTGTATAAAATTCTCATCCTCCCATGTGGAATCTTCAGTGGGTAAGTTCTTCCACTTGATGAGATACTCCAAAATTGATCGATTTCGTAGCTGTCAAGTTCTTGTTTCTGTCACTACTTTAGGTTCCAATATGATTTTTCCTTCCTCGTAAATTTCTAGCAATATTGTTTGAACTGGGAGCTTATCACCTATAACCTTCTTTAAACATGAAACATGGAAAACTGGGTGCACTCGAGAAGCTACAGGAGGCTCCAATTTGTATGCCATAGTACCAATATTTTGCAAAATGTTGCATGGACCATAATACTTTGGTGATAATTTAGTATCCTTCTTAGCTTGCTTGAGGAACAGTTGCTTATATAGTTGTAGCCGTAGGAATACCCAGTCACCTACATCAAAATTTCTTTCGTTGTGATGTTGATCTAATCTGTTGTTTCATTCTATTCTGCGCAAAGTGAGGTTATCCTTTAAGAGTTGAAGAACTTGTTGCTTGTTGATGCTCTAATACAAAATGTTATGAACCAGCTCACAAAACGATAGAAAAGATAGATCAACGAATTCAAAATCAACCTCTTCGAGGGGGAAACCTCCTTTACAATACACAAGTGAATAATTCTTGGATGATACAAATGACTAAACATCCTTTCTATATATAGGAGTCTAAGGGGTCACAATATAATCAAATCCGACATAACAATAATAATATAAGCGCACAACAATAACAATAGTGGGCTTCTATGGGGCACACTAATAACAATATGGGACAATAAGGGCACAATAATAACAATAAGGGCTACAATGACAATAGTAATGGGGAAATCACTAATATTATAGGGACCTATCGTTTACAACAATTACATAATTCTGTCATGATTTTCACACCATCATGTGGTAATAACAAGACAAGTCACTAACATTAATGATGTGGACTCATAGTGACTAAAGACATGGATTTTCTTGTGTTAGAAAGTGTAGAAAGGAAGGCTCAATTTCACCTTAGCCTTATTCAAATTGAGTAAATCGAATTTCCACATTAGCAGGACAACTTGGAGGTAGTTAACTAGTGTGACATGGCTCTTGCCACTCAGTTAGATCAACAAATTCAAGTTAGTGGGCTTGGAGTTCAGTCATGCATGTGTTGATTGCTAAATTTTGGCAATTTAGTTCAATGATTTTTATTTGTACCCAGTTAACTGACTTCTAACAATTAATAGAGTCACTTGAAGGTAAGTTGTCTAGTGATAAAGCAGTCTAGCTCATATATATATGTCAGTTAACTAATCAATCAACCAAAAACAGCCCAAACATGCATGGAATTTCAATTGCTTAGATGGAGTGGAGCAGACAAAGGCTAGTATAACATTAATTGTATACTAGTTGAGTGTGCAGTTTTTGCATGCATTTAGGAGATCAATTCCTTGGGAATTGCATAAGAAAATAGGGACTTCCCTATTGTTTAGGAGCTCAAATTAGCTTAGAATTGCACAAGGAAATAGGAGGCTGGAGGAGATAGAAATTGGCAAGTGTTGGCCATGTTGAAGAATCTAGGGCACACATAATTAAGATGATTCTTCATTACATGATAACAATTTGTGAAGTGTTTTTTACATTTTGTTTTTCTTATCTTGATCTTCTTGTCATTATTAGTGTGTGTATGTTAGCTTCATCAAACTACTATTAAAATAAAAGAGACAAGAACACAGATATTTGACTTTCTGCCAGGGCCAAAACCTCTCCCTCTTGGAGAGGAAAACCCACGCAAAATTTGTTAGGTAAACTTGACTCAGGATAGAGTCAAAGTTGACCAGGTTAAACAGTGATGGTTTTGGGGGCACATGGTATTGTGCACCCATAGTATTCTGCCTATGGTATTATATGTAATGGAGCTTATAAAAGGCTGGAAGGACTTCATTGTAATGCAAGACCTAGAGGTAAGAGGCGAAGGCTCACTTGGTCGAATTGGCCAGGGTTTTGGCCAATGCTCATAAGATCTTATTAGGTTGGGTTTTTTCGCAGATTTGGGGTTTTCTCGGATAAACATCTGTGTTTATGTGTTTATGGTTGTTTCTGGTTATTTTTATATTTATTCCTCTCAGTAATTATTTATGTTATGTAGTAAATTTCTTAACAAAATTCTTATAGAGATTCCATTGACGAATAACAATACCATAACCCTTGACACATTTTGCTCCTCCAAGACCAAGACGTCAATCCCTTACTCTTCCACTATCGAGATCATCATCTTCGCTACACCACTGCATCACTAAGATATTCATTATTGCTTATATTTAACATCTGCACCATGACTTCTCCTTGAGATTTCTACCGAGGTGATCACTACACATTTGAGATCATGATCTTTAAGAACAATATCAGTTGTACCTTACTGTAGATTAGCATCCTGAGATCATGATCTTTGAAATCATTATTGTACCGAGGCTTGGATATCATAATTATTACTGTTACCAAGACTATAACAATCTTCATCATTGTTCCTTGATATGCATAGATTGTTCCTGAGACTATATTCATGACTCATATATATATATTATATATATATATATATATATATATATAATATATAGAGAGAGAGAGAAGAGAGAGAGAGAGAGAGAGAGAGAGAGAGAGACTGGTCCATTCATGGGACTGAGTACTCATCACTGTAGTGCCGAGACTTTTCCTCTTGATTACTCATCCGAAGATTACAGTGATACCATATCATTTGATGTCCTCTCCTTCATCTGAGATATAGTCTTGACTGCGTCTTCAACTTTACAGGTATACCAAGGGAGATCTCTGATATCCATCCGAGATTCATCTCAATTGCACCTACAGGTATGCCGAGAATGAGATATAGCCCAGAACTTAAGTTAGTGTGAATTCCTTTTTTCTTCATGCATCTGAAGTCTAGCTTGAATCCACAGGTATGCCGAGAAAGTATTTAGCCCAGAACATAGATCTATGTTGCATCCTCTGAGATCTGGTCATGACTGCACCTAATACCCAAGCTGAGGTGCAGTCAGACCCTAATGCGGACCTGCTTCTCCATGCGAGATTTCAGAGAGAGAAAAATGTGAGTTATGTCCATATCTTTTGTGCATACCTTAGCCACCTATTTATAGTGATTTGTGCCTCTATGTTGAGCCAACATAAAATTGTGAACTGACATGTCTATTGCCCAAGCTAACATGCCCTTTTTAATTACATATTTAATTTATTTTGGAGCCAATGTGAAGATATCCTTATTGTTTTACTTGAAGACTTATTGTGCTTGCTTTCGACGGATTGTTCTTGGTCTTAGAGGGTTGCTTTAATTTCAATACATTTACATAGGCTCTTAAGAGATATTATCTATACATGACATGACTCTTTGACATAGTAATAAAATCCTAAAGACATCAAGAAGTCTTTTACCTAGTGACACTTCTTGCTCATGAAACCCATATAGCAAGGGATAAAAAAATAATTTACATCATTTACAAAGATCATGTCATCATGAAGACTGAACCTAGTTACATTTTCTTCAACACTCCCTCTTAACTATGGAGGTATTCATAATGGTACTTGGTCATTATCAATCTGAATAATTTCTCATAAGAAGAATCGATTTTGTAACCCATCTATTATAGCATCATTGCAACCAACATTGTTTCTATATAGAAAAGCCTTGACTAACAATATCAGAGCACAATGTTAGCGAGACCAATGACTAATAGACAGACATCATCATTGTCTCTCTTAGGGTCATACCCACCCGAGTGTTCTCTGAGTATGCCCTACGAGAACTATTCTCATCTTGGGTTCCCAGCCCTCAAGAATATCGGTTCTCTTTCCCACTCTTGTCTTGGATGCCCTACCACATCCTCAAAGAGTGTTGGATGCCAAATGATTACACAATCCTCCATTCTTTCTTCCAAACTAAAGACAAGAATGTTGTGTCTAACTCTCCCTCTTAACCAAGGATGGGTTCCAAGTTTCTCTTCACTAAAAAACTTTCTTGAGTTCCTTTACTCATAGGAACCTACCAGAGCTCCCTCTTACTTAGGGACTCTATCATCAGTGCTTTATAGGGTCTTCTATTTGACTGATGATCCAAGACTTCGATGTCATCAATTCCTTCACATGTAGGGCTCATTCATCCACCACTTTCCTCTGTCATGTCATTACTTATTTTCAGAAAGTATCCTCCTTGTCTTTACATCTGGGGATTCCTTCATAATGCCATATATATTCACCTTTTCTTCAACAGTGATTCACAAGGTACATAGTTGTGACACCTTCACAACTCTCCTACCTTGGTCCTGCACAAATACCCAGATTTTTTCAAGAGGTTAGATACTAAAAACAAATCACATATTACCTTTTGGTGATGGCCGTTTACCAGTGACATCTTCTTGTAGGTATCAACATCTTGCATACATAATGACACATCTCCCAATGATATTTGTTGTCAAGGGTCTTCACCTTTTCAGATATCTATCAGAGTCTTCATATTTTTTCGAGAGATTTACTAGTCAAGTCTTCCTAATCCTCCAAGGTTGATTTCCTTCATCATGGTTGCATGTTTCACGATCTCTTCCATCCTCACATCTTTCATTCCTAGGAGCTCACGGAGTTCTTCAACTGTAGTCAACTACCTCATACTTCATATGAGGAACTATTATGTTGATTTCATCTAGTTTTACTTATGTCTTTCTGCATCCTTCTAGAGGAGGATATTCTTTTCCTCTTGATCAAACTTGATCCATTTTACCTGCAACCATATATCATGACATTACAATATCATATGCAAATACAAGCATACTATTGGAATACTGAGAGGGGGGGTGAATCAGTATTTCTTTTCAATTGTTATTTTTACTAGTTAAAACATTTATATTCAGAACACAAGATGAACAACAAGAATAAATGCTTTTATTAACATAATATTTGCAATAAAGTATTTACAATATATATGATTCCAATCTATTGCCAAGCACCAACTTGGAAATTTGTGAGGCTCCAACCTCCAGAGCATCAACTCTATTTTGTCAAGGCACCAACCTTGGACATAGAAGCACCAACTCCCAAGACACCAATCCTTCTAGTTCTGAAGCACCAACCTCAAGGGCTCCAACCCTCTTATGCAAACTGTCTAGATCTATTTTTTCAAGGCACCAACATTGGATATAGGAGAACCAACTCCAAGGACACCAATCCTTCAAACTTCTGAGGCACCAACCCCAAGGGCTCCAACCCTCTTTTCAAGGCATGTTTGATAGTAATGTTCTGCTCTCGGAACTCTTCTTTATTGAGTTCCGTCTGTTTACAACTTCACTGTAGTCTCCATGTTATAGCATCAATGGAAATCAGTCTTCATATGAAGAATTCTATACAACTCTTCATATTGTCCACACAAAGTCTACAATAGCCATCATGATCTCTGATAATGTCTCCACACAACTTTAGTGAGTCTACTATTAGCTGCACTAAGCTCTGATTAATTCATCGTTGGTCTGAGCCTTTCACAAGTTATCCCGATCAACAGATTTGCTCATCTGTCGGCTTCCTCCTGTCTTGCTGGACCTTCAAATTCCTCTTGTCCTGCTGCACCTTCGACTTCCTCCTATCCTGCTGGACCTACTGCTACCTCTGTTTCTTCTAGTTTTTCCAACCTCTAAACTTTCCTTGTTCTCTATTTTATATTCACGATACCCCTGACCTTTGGCTTCCTCAACGCTCGCTTGATCTTTCAGCTTCCTTCGTGCTCACTCTTTGGCTTCCTCTGTCTCTTCAAATCCATCAATACGCACAGGACACGTTAATGTGGAAGAGAGGTTGAATTACAATAATGTTGCATATTAAAGAAAACATCAGAGCGACCCCCTTTTATAATATTCATATAATATATATTAATAATCGTGTAATTGCAATCGGAGCTTTAATATGACAAGGCCTTAAGCCTTTAAACCCGGGACCACACAACATATCGGAATATAGGGATAGACATGGAATACACGGAAAACCCTGCTTCGAAACACTTAGTCGAACTTCAAATATTTATACACCTGGACATATATATATCATCGGGTCCGCATATCAAAGACACCTTCGTAGCACTACTCCTTCCTTTCTTTGATCTCCGCTCAACCCTTCACCTCCGCGATTAGCATTTAAATCGCAATTGTCGATCTGGTGCTCGATCCGACGGTTGTCGCCTATCCTGATCACCAACCAATCCACTCGATATCCACCGTTGATCTCCTTTTATTTGGTCTGACGGTTGACATTGATTTCGGGTCCATATATATATATATATATATATCGCAGTTGCAGTTTATAGTGTGCCATTCCTTTATAACTTGTGATGCATAACCTCTGATACAATGGATGCGAATATGATTATAAATTGTTTATTATTTACCTCCGTCGGGCATATATATATATATATATAATATATATATTATATTGCAATCGGCGCTTTCAATGTGGCAAGGCTTTACAAGAGGCTTGTGATATGCGACGGATGCGATAATATATTAAATCATATTGCAATGGTGTAGTCGGGTCTGCATACATATTGCTATCACAGTTTTAATGTGACAAGGCTTAAAACACTATGATACATAACTCCCGATATGGCGGACGTGATATATCATTAGGGCGTGATATAATAGGACCATTGAGTCTGCAACTGTATATCACAATCAGAGGTTTTGGGGGTGACAGCCCTTTGAGACTAGCGACACAGCGGATGCGATATTACATTAGGGCAATTTATAATGAAGCCGCGGGTCCGTGTTATTATCACAACTATATAATATATATACTCCTCCTTTCTTAACTTTGGTTAATGCGGACTTAACCCATAACCCTTTATCCCCTTTAATCCTATTATAACCGTTGTATAATGGGAATATACAAAAACACACGGGAATTTGCAATTTCCGCTTTTCCATAGCGTTGCCGCATTTCTCGATGCTTACCTTTATCAAGCTCCTTCTCCACTCTAGATTAACTCGCGCTAGATCCAACGGCTATCAGAGATTTCAGGTGGACAAATAGCAAGGGAAATAACCACCCGAAAAAGTGGTTTTCTCTATCCGTGCTACATGTCGCCCATTGAATGGAATCAAGTGCTTTCCTCTAAATACCACTTACAGCGTAGTGTCTACCCGAAAACCACTGCCACTGTTACAAATCCGCCTTTTGGAATATAACCACGTGCATTCACTTTGACTTTAACCCAATATTATATACTTTAACCCGATATATGTCGTTATATACTTTAACCCGATATATACTCCTCTGCTCTTTTATGGTCTGATATGACTCCACGATGGCTTCTAATGCACTACTCCAATAGCTCTTCTCTGATATTCCTCCGATATCACATGATACGGCTCCTCTGTTAACTGCTCTTCCGATGGCTTCTCCTCCTGATGAGTGTTCCTCTTTGTTCCTTCTAATGAACAATATGGCTCCTCTGTTAACTGCTCTTCCACTTTTTCACCTCCGATATGTTTCTCTTTGTTTCTCATGCCTTCCAATGACCCTTCCTCTATGCTTCTCTTGCTCCTCTGATCGGTCTTCCATTTGGATTCCGATAGTTCTTCTTTGACATATATTACATGCAATACTCCCAATATTGTTGTTTATGCTCCTCCACTACGTGTTCCTCTTTGTTTCTTAGTTCTTACCTTTTTCCTCTGTATGTTCCTCTTTACTTCTTCTATTGGACTTCTTCCTCTGGATTTTCTTTGATTTCTCCTATTTCTTCATGGATCTGCTCTACTTCTCCTATAATATTTCCATATTGACATCAATGACAATCTAGGTCAACAATCTCCCCCTTTGTTATTGATGGCAATATTCTTCTTCTCTCCCCCTTTGACATCAATGGCAAAGGAGTGCTCAGGGACTCCCCTTATCAAACTGCTTCTGTTCTTTATGAATAGTAGATCTTCATGAGTATGTTACTCCCCCTGTAATAGTGCTCTTATTTTTACTCAAGATAGAGGGATTGATGCTTTATCATCAATTTGCACATTATCCCCTCTTCATGTCTCAAAACTACTTTATCATGGCTTCAACAATGCTTAAGGATGCTCCACTTCAATGCTTTCAAACAGATTGCAAATAGACACACACCAAATGATCAAGTCTAGGTTTTTATGCTTCAATCCATATTCCATTGTCTCCACAGTCATAATTAAGAGGCCTTCATAGTCCGAATCAAGAGAAAATGCCACTAAAATTGTATTTCTTGCTATCTCTCTTTATTTCAGAGTTCCTTTGTATTTATGTGCTTCTCCTAAAGTTACTGAGCTATATTCGACTCCACAACATTCTCCTTTCTATAATCTTTTGACGAGCCATCTTTTCCTTGTGTTCTTGAAAAAAAAGATCTCTTCAAGTTATCTCCACAAGCAGATTTTGATATCCAATCTGTGATTGTCTTTTAAATTCTTTTTATTGATTAGCGTATTTTTTCAATGCTTCAGGTTTTTTAGATGCTGCCAACTTCTCTTGCTTCATGCTTCATTCCCAAATGTATCTGTTTATTTGAAGGTTGCCTCTATTCGTGTCCATAATGTACTTGTTCTCACATCAAAACCCTTAGTCAAAACATTTAACATCTGTAATATTAGCACCATAGTTATTTGCCCTATTTCTCTAGTATTAGATGACCTTCTCTATTTCTCCAATGACTACTTAGTGATCAAGTGGAAAACATCTTCAACAACAGTTCAAAGAATAGTTAAGAGATCAATTCTTCAATGGAGTGCTCCTGAGAGATGATATTTATCAAAGAATGATTGTTAATATAGCTCAATAAGGATTTCATAAGGACCCTTTCACTAATAGCTTTTGCAATAGTGATCAAGAATCACAGGCTCCCCCTAACTGTATGCATCATCTCTTTTGGCAGAGTCTTCCCATCAAACGCTTAGATTTTCAAAAATCAGGCCAATAACATGTGTTGTTGGCTGGAGATTTCAAGGGACTTTCGGATTGTATTTGCTTCCTTCTCCATACTTGTGTAACGTTCTTCTTTTGCATAGTTCTAGCTTGTGTAAGAGCCCAAGTTAAGTTAAAATCACGTGCCATATGACTGATGCTATGACAATTGAAGCATTATACATTGTTCATGAATAAGAATTCATGATTTCGTCCTGCAAAATTGTACCTTGGAGATTGTTGGGGACCATAATATCTATATTTATGATATGGTTGGGTATCATAATATCTATCTTTATGGTATGTTTTACAATCTTTTGCCCTGTGACCAAAGTTTGTACAAGAATAACAATAACCAAGAAATAAACTTTGGTACCTAGGAGATGGAGATTTCCTTGATGTACTTCTGAAGTCTTTCTGTCTTGAGATCCTTTGATGATAACCATTGCTTCTAACATCCTTGACATTATCTACATTTCTTCTTGGAGCAGGATTTCTTCCATTGTTTCTTGATTTTTCTCCTTGCCTTTGCTGGAACTGGGAGCATCACCATTTCTTTCTAGCTTCTTCACATCCCTTTTGTTTGAAGCACTATCATTCTTGTTTTAGGATTCACCTGCATACTCAAGACCTGATTTATTAAATGGACATTTTTTATGGTTGAGCATGTCACCCAAGGCTTGAGAGCTCTTCAAGGTTTTGTTCATCCCCTCAACAATTCTTGAGGAAGAAAATCTCTTCTTCCAATCTTTCACACTCATTATTCTTCTTAGCAAGTTGTTTCTTAGTTTATTCCTTGATATGAGCAGCTTTATTTGCTTTTATTTTAAGGGAGATGATATCTGACTTCATTTTGAAGATTTCTTCGTTTTCCTTTGGTAGATTGCTCTCCATTTCTTCCTTGATCCTTGTAGCTTTACATGTTTTGGCCATGAGAAGTTTGATGTTAGATTTCAATTTGAATATTTCTTCATCCTTTGCTTTTGGTTGACATATCATGGTGTTTCTCTCCTTTTCTGCTTCATCGACCTGTTCTTCTATGATTGCTAATGCTAACTTTCTTGCTTCTTGTAGTTGACTTGACAAGGTACCTTCCCATTTCTTTGCTTTATCCAATTTATTTGTCATGGATATGACTTCTTCATGATGCTTTCTTTTGCTTTGATGAAATTCCTTCTTAAGCTTGACAAGCTCTTCATCCCTTTCCGTTATTTGAGGCTGGACAAGGTCAACTTTCTTCCTTGTTTGGTCTTGGTCACCAGCTAGTGCTTTCTTCTTAAGTTCCTTGTTTTCCTTTTTCAAATTGATAATCTCTTCCATGGAAGCCATAAGTTGAGCAAGGAGATATTTTACAAAATATTTTTCATTCTCTTCATCTTCTAGGTCTTCTTTAGCCTTAATGTCATCATTCTCACTTTCAGCTTCTATGACAGGTTCTGGATTTTCTTCTTGAGTTCCATCATCTTCTTGACTGATGGTCATGGATAATGCTCCTTTTGAGTGAAGGTCATGGAGTTTGTCCCATATACCCTTTGTTGATGAACATTTTCCTAAATTGTTCTTTATAGACTCAGGTAGCCCATTCAAGATTGCCTTCATTGCTTTTTCATTGTACTCCTTGGATTCTCCATCCATCATGCTATCAACAATTACTGATTTCCAAATTTCAATGGCTTGAGTCTTTAAGAAATTCCTCATCTTGCTTCCCACACATCAAAGTTTCCATTGAACCAGGAGGCCATCTCAAATTGTTTTTCTTCTATTTCAGTGGTAGAGGGAGACACATCTTCAGGAGGATTGGAGACTTTCTTCCTTGGCTTCACCATTTGTGTTCTAAAGATCAATCTTCAAGCTGTTAGGCTTTGACTGAAGATACTGGCTCTGATACCAATTATTGGAAATACTGAGGTGTGGGGTCAATCAGTATTTCTTTTCAATTGTTATTTTTACCAATTAAAACATTTATATTCAGAACACAAGATGAACAACAAGAATAAATGCTTTTATTAACATAATCTTTGCAATAAAGTATTTACAATCTATATATGATTCCAATCTGTTGCCAAGCACCAACTTGGACTTTTGTGAGGCTCCAACCTCCAGAGCACCAACTCTATTTTGTCAAGGCACGAACCTTGGACTTAGAAGCACCAACTCCCAGGACACCAATCCTTCCAGTTCTGAGGCACCAACCTCAAGGGTTCCAACCCTCTGCTGCAAACTGTCTAGATCTATTTTGTCAAGGCATCAACCTTGGATATAGGAGCACCAACTCCAAGGACACCAATCCTTCAAACTTTTGAGGCACCAACCCCAAGGGCTCCAACCCTCTTATCAAGGCATGTTTGATAGTAATGTTCTTCTCTCAGAACTCTTCTTTACTGAGTTCTGTTTGTTTACAACTTCATTATAGTCTCCAGGCTACAGCATCAATGGCAATTAGTCTTCATTTGAAGAATTCTAACTCTTCATACTATCCACACAGAGTCTACAATAGCCATCATGATCTCTGATAATATCTTCGCACAGCTTTAGTGAGTCTACTATTAGCTGCACTAAGCTCTGATTAATTCATCACTGGTCTAAGCCTTTCACAAGTTATCATGATCAACAGAGTTGCTCGTCTGTCAGCTTTCTCCTATCCTGTTGGACCTTCAGCTTCCTCTTGTCCTGCTGGACCTTCGGCTTCCTCCTATCCTACTGGACCTACCGCTGCCTCTGTTTCTTCCAGTTTTTCCAACCTCTAAACTTTCCTTGTTCTCTATTTTATATTCCTGATACCCCTGACCTTTGGCTTCCTCAACGCTCGCTTGATCTTTCAGCTTCCTTTGTGCTCACTCTTCGGCTTCCTCTGTCTCTTCAAATCCATCAATACACATAAGACATGTTAATGTGGAAGAGAGGCCGAGTTACAATAATGTTGCATATTAAAGAAAATATCAGAGCGGCCCCCTTAAGCCTTTAAACCTGGGACCACACAACATATCGGAATATAGGGATACACATCGAATACATGAAAAATCCTACTTCGAAACACTTAGCCGGACTTCAAATATTTATACACCCAGACATATATATATATCGTCGGGTCTGCACATCAAAGACACCTCCGCAGCGCTACTCCTTCCTTTCTCCAATCTCCAATCAACTCTTCACCTCTGCAATTAGCATTTAAATCGCGATCGTTGATCTGGTGCTCGATTTGATGGTTGTCACTTATGCTGATCACCAACCAATCCCTTTATAACTTGCAATGCATAACCTCTGATATAGCAGACGCGATATGATTATAAATTGTTTTTAATACCCTCCATCGGGGTCCATATATATATATATATAATATATATATATATCGCAATTCGTGCTTTCAATGTGGCAAGGCTTTACAAGAGGCTTGCGATATGCGACGGGTGCAATAATATATTAAATCATATTGCTATGGTGTATTCGGGTCTGCATACATATCGCTATCGCATTTTTAACGTGACAAGGCTTAAAACACTGCGATACATAACTCCCAATATGTTGGACATGATATATCATTAGGGTGCGATATAATAGGAGCATTAGATTCGCAACTGTATATCGCAATTAGAGGTTTCGGGGGTGACAGCCCTTTGAGACTAGCAACATAACGGATGCAATATTACATTAGGGCAGTTTATAATGAAGCCACGGGTCTATGTTATTATCGCATCTATATAATATATATACTCCTCCGTTCTTAACTTTTGTTAATGCAGACTTAACCCATAACCCTTTATCCCCTTTAATTCTATTATAACCCTCGTATCATGGGAATATACACAAACACACGGGAACTTGCATTTTCCACTTTTCCATAGCCTTGGCATGTTTATCAATGCTTACCTTTATTAGGCTCATTCTCCACCGTAGATTAACTCGCGCTAGATCCAACGGCTATCAAGAGATTTCGAGTGGACAAATAGCAAGGGAAATAACCACCCGAAAAAGTGGTTTTCTCTCTCCACTCAAGTGCTACATGTCGCCCATTGAATGGAATCGGGTGCTCTCCTCTAAATACCTCTTACAGCCTAGCATATGCCTGAAAACCACTGCCATTGTTAGAAATCTACCTTTTGGAATATAACCACGTGTATTCACTTTGAATTTAACCCAATATTATATACTTTAACCCGATATATGTGGTTATATACTTTAACCCGATATATGTAGTTATATACTTTAACCCAATATATACTCCTCCACTCTTTTCTGGTCTGATATGACTCTGCGATGGCTTCTGATGCACTTCTCCAATAGCTATTCTTTGATATTCCTCTGATATCGCATGATATGGATCCTCTATTAACTACTCTTCTGCTAGCTTCTCCTCCTGATGCGTGTTCCTCTTTGTTCCTTCTAATGAACAATATGGCTCCTCTATTAACTACTCTTCCGCTTATGCACCTCTGATATGTGTTTCTCTTTGTTTCTTGTGGCTTCCAATGACCCTTCCTCTATGCTTCTCTTGCTCCTCTAATCGGTCTTCCCTTTGGCTTTTGATACTTCTTCTTTGGCATATATTACATGTGATACTCCTGATATTGTTGTTTATACTCCTCTGCTACGTGTTCCTCTTTGTTTCTTAGTTCTTACCTTTTTCCATTGTGTTCCTCTTTGCTTCTTCTGTTGGACTTCTTCCTCTGGATTTTCTTTGACTGCTCTTGTTCTGAGCTTCCAATGAGCTCTTCCATTAAGCTCTTCCCCTGTGGTAAGGTATTCCTCCATCAAATCAATTATTGCATTAGTTGCACAGATAGGGTGGAAGATCCACCAAATGGATGTGAAGACCGCCTTTCTCAATGGTGTTGTTGAGGAGTAAATTTACATATAGAAATTAGAAGGATTTGAGACATATGATCAGGAGTCACATGTGTGTAGATGTAATCTCCCCAAAATTTTTATTACTAGGCGAGGTGGTTAGGAGGGTTTTCCCGAGCTTGTGTCAGCCTAGTCATGACTCGTAGGAGAAGGATTATTCCATTGGTGAGCCCAGAGGGTTTTAGAGGAGTTTTAAGGGTCCAATTGGGATTGCTTACCATATTTCGTCATCAAGCTCAATTTCACACTATTTTCTTTTGGTTCCATTGCATTCCAATGATTTTCGTAAAATGACGTTAATAACAGGCACATTAAGTATTTGTGCTTAAGGTGTTGTTTTAAGATGATTACAGAAACACCTTAGGATAATAGCTCATTGGAATCGGGGTGAAAATATCTACAAGTCAAAATCATAAAAAGGAGCTTTGGGTGGCTAGTGTGACCACAGAGGCGAATTAAGCATTTTACGACATTAAAAGTGACTTTAATTAGTTTATAAAAGTCACTTTATTAAATAAAGAAAGGAAAAGTGTTTTTAAACTTTTAATTCGAGGGAAAAGGTAAGTGAGTTATAAAAATAAAAAGAAAAAGAAAAGAAAAAGGAGAAGGTGAAGGTGAAAAGACAACCCTAAACTCATTAAATGAGGAAAATGAGGAAACTCTCATCATTCATGCATTGTATGAGTTTGAAGAGAGAGCTCTTGGAGGGAATTGGAAGAGAAAGTTGAGGGATTTGGAACCCTAGCTGCCATAGCAGACTTCGGTGTTGCAACGAAACCACTTATTCTGGATGTGAGAGTGAAATCACTCAAATTTCACCGTAGAGCTTCAACTGAAAACAAGATTTCCGAGCAATATTAAGGTATTCCATTGTTATCAGTTGATTTTATACTCTTATTTGGTGCTTTCTATTTCATTTGGCAGGTTGAAATATCTCATGATAGTCTGAGCACATAAATCTAAATCTGGGCCTATGAGGACGAATTCCACTATTAAACAGAGGTTGAATGTGTGGTTTTGAGTGGTTATTCTCATCGTGGTGGAAAATTGAACACACGATGGTTCAATTTACTCTCTCTTGAAGGCAACTCGAGTACCCATTCCTTTATCTCGATGCTAGATGAGTTTCCTTGTTACCTGGGTTGTGTATTGCTATCAGAGCTAATGCGATGACTATGAGTCCTATTTAGTGATATTATCAGTCCGAGTATTCATTCCCTAGGATGCATATCAATCACCTATCTTGTGTGTGGGACTGTGGGAGACTCAAAGGATGAGTTCCTTTTGTATTGACATCACAATACCTCTTTATTCGCTACGTGGGTGTTGGACTCATGCCGTAGTCGATTTGTTGGAGTAAATATATCTCTGTGTGGATTGTTTCTTGGATGAATGAAGGGAGTATCTAAGCTAGAACAAGTGGCTGAGTTACACACATTATTTTAGACTAGCATAGAGTCTTTAGTAGTGATATTGTAGCATTTATTGGAGCTAATAATTTTGTGTCAAACAGTTGATTCAAACATCATCTTTAATTGATATTCTGAGGCTATCTCATTGTGGAAAGTTCTCAGGTTCATATGTTCCCTCTCTTTTGTGTGTATTGTATACTATGTGTAAAAGAAATAAAGGAAGGAAGTTGTTCCAGTTAGTTCTCATTACTATGTATCAGTTGTAAATAAATTTTTCAATATGGAATGAATTTGTTTGAGCCTATGGAAAGTGATATTTTAATGCATGTGCCTGCAATTTTTATATTCTTGAGTTAAATTTGTAAATGGTCACCTACATAAAGTATAATCAAATTGTTTGACAAAAGTTCTCAATGGGAAAACATAACAAAAAGTTCAGAAATTTATATTGGAATTTTACAGTGGTATCAGAGCATTGATCTTGACTCAACCGTGTGTTATCTTTGAAAAGCCAAGTTCGAGGACTTTATTTTGAAAGTGTCAAGATACAGTTGTTGGGTTCAAAGGACATATTATAACAAGGGAACAATGCTTCTACATGAAGAAGAATTATTTGCCAAAACAAATTGATAGAGGACATGTAAGCATGGGTGTCATCAAATACAGTAAATAGAAAATGGAATAGAAAATCCAAAGATGAAAAGGTAGTCAAGGACGAGGAAGCAAGGATTGAAGATGAAAACTATGAACAAACCTTCCAGAACAAATTGAGAAAAGTCACACCCATTGAAAATAAAGCTATCACAGATTCACCCCAACAGGTTGGAATGAAAGTTTGGGATAAAAGAGAATCATAAATTGCTACAAAATGTTTGTCATCACTTAGCGAGATTGTTGAATTAGATGGTGGGTAAAAATAAAATCATGAGGAAATGACATTTGATGATGATTCCCAAGGGGTGTGCAAAGATGATAATACAAAGGTAGTCAGCAGTGCAAACCCAAACCCAACAGTTGATGAGGTAGATATTGCTCACAAGCCTACCTATGCATATAACATGCAAAACCAAGTGAATATGAACACAGACAAGATTAGGGAATCCATGAGGCAATATGATGATGCACTAGTATTGGTGACAGATTATTGTTGGAGAAGTGCAGTGGCACATGATAGTTTAGGAGGAGACCCTTCACTTGCATATTTTCAGACTCTTAGGAAGGCATTGGTAGAGATGAAATCTAACTACCTATACCTCCTTTCAGATAGAGATCACCTACTCATGTTTATTGAGATATATCATGATGCACTAGTACAGAAAGAGGAAGAAGTCAACAGACTTACTTATAAGCTTGACATTTCCAAGAGTCCTTGAAGAGCACTCAGATGGCCCTTTAAGAATTAGAGTTGCAGGTTGATCAACTTTGTATGGAATTGAATTGTGTACATTCTTCTATGGCAACCGTCACATAAGAGGATGTTAGGGACACTCATGATTTGATAGAGGAGCCTTATGTGATAATGGAGCACGAGGAGCACCCAAATTAAATGACACTTGCAGAGAGGCATGTTCCAGAGGTTTCTGATTTTACACCCATGGGATGTAGATATAGACATATTTCAAATGAGGATACATCCATCTGGGATCCAGGTTTGGTTGACATGAGTGGAGTGGATACTAGAGACCCTGGTTGGCATTAGGATCCAAGTGGGACTTTCAATCATTTACCAAGTGTGAAGGATGACTATGGTATTGACTGGGTGATTGACCCATTGATTAAGCATTCATGCTCCTTCATACTTTCATCAGAGTTATGGTCAACACTAGTGGTTGGTTGGTTTGATGCAGTAGTGTGCTAACTTTGGGATATGTCTTGGCACACGTTCATGCATAGCGTTGTAGGGTGGTCAGCATGCCCCAGCAAGAGTTTTTCAGATGGGATGGAATTTATATGCCACCAGATAGAGTAGTATATGGAGATGATGTTCTTTCGTTGACGTATTGGGCACAGGAAGGATCTGCACAATAGTCACATCCCTATTAGCATGTGAGGAGTCATGCCACTCAGGTCTACCAAGACATAAGAGATATGGCTCACATCATGATGGATCCATGGCAGGATGGCAGATACAATGGCATATGCAGGATACCAGATGGTACTGGGTGCGTCAACAACAAGCGAGGATAGCTAGTGGGGTATAGGGATATGCCATGGTGTGTAGGGGTACGTAGAGGAGTACGATGATGCATGTTTTTATGCAATGGTGTATGGTGATGTACAGCGGGATTTCAGAGCATTGCTTTTGGGGAGACAAATTGATAGGGACACTGGGAATACCAATGGGCTTGGCTTAACTGGGATCGATGAGAGGATGGATGAGTGTCAAGGAGCATTACATTCCTTGACGTTTGATCTTCGATTGGAGAATCACCTAATTAGATTCAGAGAGCAGGATACTCGCAAGACTACCCATGGGTATCCATATGGGTTCCTAATCACACCTTTGGGGTTGACCCATGCATCAATCACTTTCCAATCTAGCATACTATTGTAGAGGCTTTTCTTGTTGTCCTTTGATGCTCTCATCACATATAACAGGACACACAGCATTAACCTGAGACAGTTGGGTGAGACACGGTGCATCATGGATAGGATAATGACTTCCCCACTGAGGCATATCGTCGGAGCGCGAGTTGACAGATACATGATTAAGGATGGTGTGACCCACTACAAAGACAACTTATGTTCTGCCCTTGAGTACACACTTAGGGAGATGATCAGGCGAGAGTTGAATGACATGCCTTCAGTAGGACATTTAGAGCCATTGTACAAGCATGGGGCACAATGGATCTTAGGCCTCTTTTACAGGAAGGAAGGTGGGCTCCAGGCAGTAATTGGGTACATCACCCAGAGACAGGATAACATAGCTCGATGTGTGATTAGGTAGGAGTAGGGTAGTTTACTGTGCACCATATTGATTCATGACACATGGTGTCCCTCTATTGGTTGCATATAGGGATTAGTAATGGGGCACAGATGGGCGCCAATAGTTAGTAGTGCTTCACTGCAGCAGTTAGTTATGATCAGAGTGGCACAGAGGCAACATGGTAGTTTCCTTTTGGGATTAGAATGGGACCCTGGCATTATAACACTTGACAACTCAACCACCACTATGGGTGAGTTGGTCTTTACAAGGGAAGATCACTCAGATCTTCCATTGGACTTCAATTTGGTGGAGGGTGTTTCACTTCCCAGTGATTACTTGGGGGTATCAGAGGTTGTAGTGGTTAGTTCCTATGGCAAGGACCCTTTTCAGCAGGTTTTGGAAGGTAGTTTCAAGAGTTTGATCGTGAGGTGCACGAGATTGGTTTTCTGGTAGAGTAATTGCTAGAGGAGTTGGTCAAATTTTTCACATTATGAGACACTCTACTTATTGGCAGTATAAAGAGGGCCTCTAGGGTTTATTCCTTATTGGTGAGTGAGTGGGTTGAGAGATGCTTCACGATGACTAGGATGGTTTGGGACACTAGTATTCACTTGGATCAACTTGTGGAGCGCAAACATGTGATGGCATTGCTTGAGGGAAAGAAATTTTTGGGAGGGGAGACTGTAATGTCCCGAGATTTTGGATTACTAGGTGAGGTGGTTAGGAGGGTTTTCCAGAGCTTGTGTCAGCGTGGTCATGAATTATAGGAGCAAGATTGCTACATTGGTGGGCCCATAGGGTCTTAGAGGAGTTTTATGGGTTTGAATGGGATCACTTACCATATTTCATCATCGAGATCAATTTCGCATTGTTTTCTCTTGGTTTCATTGCATTCTGATGATTTCTGTAAACTGGAATTAACAACATGCACATTTCAATTATTTATGCTTAAGGTGTTGTTTCAGGCTGATTACTCGGAGAAACACCTTAGTGTAATAGCTCATTGGAATCGGGGTGAAAAGATCTACATGTGAGAATGATAAAAAAAAGGGTTTTGGGTGGTCAGTGTGACCACAGAGGTGAATTAAGAATTTAAAAGTCACTTTATTAAATAAGGAAAGGAAAAGTGCTTTTAAATATTTAATTGGAGGGAAAAAGTGAGCTATAAAAAAACAAAAAGAAAAGGAAAAGGATAAGGTCAAGGTGAAAAGACAACCCTAAACTCATTAAATAAGAAAAATAAGGAGACTCTCCTCATTCATGCATTGTGTGAGTTTGAAGAGCAAGCCCTTGGAGAGAGTTGGAAGAGAAATTTGAGGGATTTGGAACCCTAATTGTCATAGCATACTTTGGTGTTGCAATGAGAACCCCTAATCTAGATATGAGAGCGAAATCACTCAGATTTCACCAAAGAGCTTCAATGGAGAACAAAATTTCTGAAAAATATTGAGGTGTTACAATGTTATCAGTTCATATTATAAGATTATTTGGTGCTTTCTATTTCATTTGACAAGATGAAAGATCTTATGATATTATGAGCACATAAATCCAAATTTGGGCCTTTAAGGACGAATTCCACTGTTAAATAGAGGTCAAATGTCTAGTTTTGAGTGGTTATTCTCATTGTGGTGGAAGATTGAAGACATAGTAGTTCGATTTACTCTTTCTTGAAGGCAGCTCGAGTACCTATTCCTTTATCTCAATGCTAGATGAGTTTCCTTATTACCTGGGTTGCGTATTGGTAGCAGAGCTAATGTGATGACTATGGGTCCTATTCAGTGATCTTATCAGGTCCAGTATTCATTCTCTGAGTTGCGTATGAATCACCTATCTTGTGCATGGGACTGTCGAAGACTCAAAGGTTGAGTTCCCTATATATTGACATCACAATACCTCTCTATTCACTATGTGGGTGTTGGACTCATACCACAGCCAATTTTCTGGAGTAAATATACCTTTGCATGGATTCTTTCTTGGTTAAACGAAGGGAGTATTTAAGCTGGAATGAGTGGTTGAGTTACACATATTATTTCAGACCAACCTGGAGTCTTTATCCCTCTGTCAGTAGTGATATTGTAGAATTTATTGGAGCTAATAATTCTGTGTCAAACAGTTGATTCAAACTTCATCTTTGACTGATATTCTGAGGTTGTCTAATTGTGGCAAGTCCTCGGGGTTTATATGTTCCCTCTCTTTTCTGTGTATTGTATATTGAGGGTAAAAGAAATAAAGGAAGGAAGTTTTTCCAGTTAGTTCTCATTACAATGTATCAGAAGTAAATAAATTTCTGAGTATGGAATGAATCTGTTTGAGCCTCCGGAAAGTGATACTTTGATGCATGTGCCTACTATGTTTATCTTCTTGAGTTAAATTTGTAAATGGTCACCTACAGCAAGTAAAATCAAATTGTTTGACGAAACTTCTCACTGGGAAAACATAACAAAATGTTCATAAATTTATATTGGAATTTTACAGTAGACTCAAGAGAGCATTGTATGGTCTCAAATAGGTACCCTAAGCATGGTACGCTCGAATCGACTATTATATTAGTGGATTGGGCTTCACCAAAGTGAAGAAGATGCAAACATCTATCACATTGCGATAGATGCTAAGTTTTTTATTCTTCTTTTGGATGTTGATGATTTAATATTGACAGGGGATGAGCATATGATCCGCTCTTGCAAAGAGGATCTTGCAAGAGAATTTGAGATGAAAGACATGGGCTTAATGCATTACTTCCTGAGGTCGGAAGTATGGCAAGGTGATGGTGAATTGTTTTTGTCTCAAGAGAAGTATCCCTCTGAAATACTTAAGAGATTTCACGTGGAGAATTGTAATTCTATGGACACACCTCTAGCTACAAACTAGAGGAAGGAGAATGCCACTTCAGGTGAGAAGGTTAACGTTACCATTTAAAGGAAGCTTATGGGGTCTTTGAAATATCTTATGGACATAAGATCTGACATGTGTTATGCAGCAAAACCATCTTATTCAAGCAATGGTTAGGCCTACCAAGTTGTATTGGAAGGCAGCAAAGCATGTGTTACGGTACCTTAGAGGCACTACCGAGTATGGATAATGATGTAGGAGGACAGAGGGAGTGGAGCTCCAAAGCTTCACCAATGCAGATTGGGCAGGGAGTCCATCAAAAAAGAAAGGTAATTCACGTGCTATCTTTAGTGTTGGGTCCACAATTATTTCTTGTTATAGCAGGAAGCAGAGGTCTGTAGCACTTAGCTCACTAGAGGCGGAATACATGGTTGCAAGTCAAGCAGCAAGTGAGTCCATATGGATGAGGAAAATACTTGTCGGTCTTTTCAGTCAAGAGATGGATCTGACACTGATATATTGTAATAATCAGAATTGCATTAAGCTCTCTAAGAATGTAGTATTTCATGACAGGTCCAAGCACATTGACGTATGGTATCATCATTTGTGGGACTATGTGCAGAGGAGAATTATGTTGCTACAGTACATTCCAATTGAGGATCAAGATGTATATTCAAATTCCATAGGTGCAGGATAGGGGTGCTGAAAAATCCATTTCTTGCTAAGAGAGAGTGTTAAAATGTGTAGCAAGAGAGGTTGAATTTGGCCTTAGCCTTAGTCAAATTGAGTAAGTCAAATATCCACATCAGCAGGACAACTTGGAGGTAGTTAAATAGCATGACATGTCTCTTTTCACTTAGTTCGATCAACAAATTCACGTTAGTGGGCTTGGAGTTCAAGTATGCATGTATTGACTGCTAAATTTTAGCAATCTAACTCAATTATTTTAAGTTGTACTCAGTTAACTGACCTCTAACAATTAATAGAGTTAGTTGAAGGTCAATTATGTAGCGAGACAACATTCTAACTCAGATATTTGTTAGTTAACTTCTTGTCCTCTAAGATAATTCTAGGTTAGGTAATTATGCCATAGCATCTAAAATGTTTTGTTGCTTTTTGTTTATGGATACCCAATGTTTTAAGCTTATGTAAACAGGTACTGCAACCTAAATTACATTAATATAATGAAAGGGTTGATTCCTTACCTCTAAATAGTGATTTAGATTTAAAAAGATTCAGAAAGAAGAATTTTAAGAAGTTATGAGTTTTAAGTATTCAAACAAAGTATTTAAAATTATCATAGGAAAGATGCTAGTAAACTATGGTCACTACCCAACAAAACGCATTTAAATTAATGAAGAAGTGACAATTAATGAATGTAGAGGAGTTAATTTAGACAGATAGTATCAATTAACTAATCTTTGTAATATGTTACAACTTCACATGGCATTTAAGATAGACTGATACTCAGTTGCATCTTACTCAGATTTATTCAATAAAATAAATACATGTAGAAACAACAAAATGAAATGAATAACTTAAGAAGAACTCACAAAGATGACAAGTTGTTTGAAGCAAACCCATAATCCTTTTATTGATATCAAACAACTTCAAATAAATGTAATTCTTCTCATGAAAACTTATCCCAAGGGTTCAACCCTTTACAATTCGATTTTTGGAATATTTATAGAATTTTTTCCCAAAATATCTAATGTTAAATGTCTAAAACTATTTGAAAATATTTCAAATTGTTTTTACAAAAATAGTGCAAAAACATAGAGAAATAAAACTATTGAAGATGTTGTCATTGTTTTCGAGGATTTCTAGTACTGATGTGCACTGATTAATCTGCTACTTTGTTGCTGATAATTGTTGAGCATTGATGATTCATTGCATACTCATTTACCCCAGTAACTTACACATTTCTTCCCATCTTTCTTCATATGGAATTGTGCATTTAACCAATTTTCTGAATGTTTCATCTACATCAGTTATTTTTGGAAAGTTGGTTTAACCAAAAAAATGATTTATCTCATGTTTGATGAATAAATCATAATTGAGGCCTTTCATAAAATCTTTACTTGTGATTGTACCTTTAATCTTAGAAAATCTAGATTTATCTATAGTAATTGAATAGAATTTCCTTTGATATTGTTCTATGTCAATCAATGTGTCTCCCATTCCCTATAATCCAAGAATTCCTTTTTGATGTAGCACGAAGAATTTTTTGTGAAACCTCTAGATACTGGATTCAAGGTTATGGCACTTGTTTTCCAGTTGCAGCATTAAGTTTATCTTGGTGAGAATCCTTCTCACTTCTAAAATAGTCTATGTTTTGTCCTCTATGTTAAATTCTTCCAGCTCATCTCTGGTTTTGGAATTCAAAACCCTTATCAGTGTATTTTATTTTCTTGGTTTTAAACCCAATTCCTTCTTCACATCTGTTATTACTCATTTGGCTCTATGTACTAGTTAATATTGCTCAAAGATAATCTCAATTGAAGGCCATATATCAGTGATGGCTGCATTTATATCTATCTAGATACTTTTCTTAGCTTGTATAATGGTGTCAACTATGATAGATTGGTTTTCTAGGAATTCAATTCTTTGTGTTAGCTTGTCTGTATTATGTAACTCAGCTAAATATACATTTTTCCTCTTGTAAAGTATTAACTTGTGTTCTTAACTTCTCGATTTCCTATCCCTTAATTGACAAATCTTCCATGGCCTTTCCAAGATTTGTTGTTGAGTCAGTTGATTGAGTTTCCATTGTTGAAATGGTTGTTGATATAGATTTTGTTGTTGTTGTAGCTTTAACTGGTATAATCTCAATGGAACTGCTAAAAGAGAAACATTTCTCTTGGGCTCCCTGTTGTTCTTTTTCCTTTAAAAACTTTTCAATATCAGTTTCTGTCTTTTCTATATGTACATTCTGTTCCATTATGATTTTAAACATGTTCTCCTTCTCTTGTTCTAGTTGGCCTATCTCTTTGGTATGTGGATCTTCTGCAGAAGGAAGCTTAATTCGTTTTGTCAAAGCAGTTATGTTTGCATTTTTGCTCTTGATTACCTCTTCTGTTGCATTGATATTGGTGGGATCATATCCCAGCTTTACTACTAAATCCTCTAAAGATTTGATCATTGTATCTTTAACTAGATAATATATTTTTTCTAGCTTCAACTCAGACTGAATGTTTTCTAAAGATGCTTGAACCTTTGATACTATCATAGTTGAACAGGTATGAGGAATATATCATTTTACCAAATTGTTCATGTAAAGCAATCTGGTCAATATGATGAATTAAATTTGCATCAAAAGAAAATATTGATTTGGTGTAATGATCTATGCTTTTAGGATGAGTAATTTTGGGTTCCAGGAAGGTTATTTGTATCTTTCCCGCTTATCAGTGTCGAAGGCAGAAATTAGCCTGTGTTGTGAAGTCGATGTTTGCTTCCAGAACTGTAAATAAGTGGAAGCTTTCAAAGCCTCATTTCTCTGCTTGATTTCCTTGTAGACTGTAAAAATACCTTGTTCTTTGTGAGTTTGTTGCATTTCTCCTATCTGAGATGATGATGCATATGCATTGGCTCAAGACATAGGAGATCCTACATTCATCCCTTCTATCCTAGAAGATGATGGCACAAATGGGCCTGTCGTGATAATTGGGTATTGTTGTGTAGTATCGTCTTGTTGTGTTTCACCTGTATCATTCATCCTGGTTCATGTATTGTTCTATCTTAGGCCTAGGAGTGTGAGCATATAGGGTAGTTTTTGTATCTACCCTTAATTTTGAAATTACTCTTAGTGGATCATACGACCAGGTGAAACTAAGATTGAAATTCATCTACTTCAAAATAGTTTCTACTTCCTCTCCTACTGATCTAGCATTACAAATAAAAGGCCCTATTTGAGTTTTGATTTTAAATTGAGCCTTCTTTTTAGCTGCTACAAAATGAATTTGATCCATGTTGATTATATGTCTGATGTATTCCAATGCAAAAATATGGATAGGGAAATACTTAGGTAATCTGTATGGAGGTAATTCACATCCATAGATCCTAATCTCTGTATAATTTTTGTATAAATACCAATCTACTATTCTAGTTTTTTCACTGAGATGTAGGATTTTTTTTTTTAATTTCTGACCCAATCCTTGGTTCTACATCAATGTTTATTAAACAAGAAACAACATATAAAAACTTATATGTAAAGTCATTGAATGTGAATCCAGTGGTGTTCTACCTCACCAAACAGGTCCAGTGGAATATTGATTGTGGATTTCCTTGCATGTTCATCTTTTGTAAGGGAAAATAAGATCCCTTTGACTGATAAAACAGGAGCAAATATACTAAAACAAAAGCATATTTGAACACTCATTCTGTAGAGAATTTCATGAATTGATTCTGCTAAGAATTCAATGTAATTGAAGATAAGAGATGGCTTTTCATTTACTGAGAAAACTGACAAAAAACCAATAAGAACCTCATCGACCCACTAATTGAAATAATTACCTAACAGACATGAGACAATGGATATAATCTGCTTGGTCTTTTCTGGAAACATAGATGACTGATATGGTGGGTTGGTTTTAGGTAATTGGACATTTTCTGGTAGAAGGGTTTCAAAAATTTTGGCTCTTTGAGGAAATTCAAGACTTTTATAGATGTCCATGAGGGATTCTAAAGAAAATGGATGCAAGGGTTCAGGGTTTTGAATCTGTAGCATTTGATTAATTGATTCAGCAGTAATGGTAAACAAAGTTTCATTGTTTTGGGAAACTACTTCTCTTTTACTGGGAACATACCTAACATGACACAATGAAACAAAATTAGGGAAATGATGAGTTTGTGGAATGATGCACTGAGGTAAGGATGAGTGCCAAACATTTAATTCATCACTTAGGTCTAAAAACTTATGTTTTAACCAATTGTGGAGTTCATAAAGATTGAACTCACAATTGGTTTCAGAAACTTTATAGAATTAGTCAACTAATGGGTGATGGTCCAAGTTGATAGTTGATCCAGGTGGATATTGGTGGCCACCCACCTATTCTGCCTAGATCCCCCAGTTAGTTTCATTTGTTTCCTTAATTGTAGCACAGTTTACTATTTTTGGCATTTTTTTGGGTCCTATACTTCCGGAGCCATTTTGAGGCTCGGTGACTATTATGGAAATCACGTCAGCAGTTGTATTCCTCAAAGAGATCTTCCAATAAGGTATCATATGCATCAAATGGAGATAATATGACCCCGGGAAGTTGGTTTCCCAACTAACCCCAATGGGGCTCATAAATCTTAGTGTTACATCTCCTCGGGTTAGGGTTTTGGTTGTTTAGGGTTTTCCCTTATTGTTCAATAATAAAAAGGCCCTTGAGCCTTACTGTAACTCAGTTCAGAGGCATGTAGTCACCACATATCTTCTTAGAGATAAGCTACCATCACCCGAGCTATATTATTTCCATTATGTTTGTAAGCATAGATCAGTGTTTTTCTATTAATGAAATAAAGTGTTTTTCTATTGCATCTCTGTGTTTATGATTATATATGTAAGTTTTTGTGTTCCTATTTGAGTTTGAATTAGTGGTATCAAAGAGGTCTGCTCTTTCTCTATTTTTCTTTGCATGTCCCCAACGAGGTCAGGGTATAAGGAGTTAGGGCTCTATCTGGTTAAACCATTACAGATCAGCCTCACAAAACCCAACGACCTCCCATGGCAGAAGAAAAGAAAGATGAGGGGGTAGGAGATCCTTTCAAAATGTTTCTTGAGGAAGCCATCGAGCGACAAAGGGACACAATGATGGATAAATTTGCCTAGATCCTTCAATGGCTACCCACAAGTGATGCATCTTCATCCAACAGCCACTTTGGAGATGCCACTCCTTTTAAGGTATAAGTTAACTTCGATATTCTCATACTCAAAGGCCTGATAGATGCAGATGTCGTAGATAAATGGTTAAATCTATTGGAAGGATATTTTTTAGTTCACGACTTTTCCAATTGGGAAAAGATTACATTTTCACTTCTCAAATCCACCCCACACGTCAAGGACTAGTGGGAAACCTAATGTGAAATAAAGGTTAAGAGTCAATCCTCATTATTTTCAGATGCACCCACTTGGAATTCTTTCCGAGATGTAGGGAAGGGACCAAGATGTGTCAGAGTTCACAAATACTTTCCATACCTTCGCACGTGGGTATCAAGGATACTGAGCGGTATTTGCTGCTCAAGTACTGCAACTTTCTACACAAGTACATCCAGGACGAGTTGGAGTTCCTGGACATTTCCTTGCTTGGCATAGGGTATCGATACACTATAAAGATTAAGCATAATTTTGAACAGAAGAAGAGGGAATTTGGGTCTTTGAATCCAAAGAAAGGAAAAGGAGTCCCAAAGCCACAAAACAAAGGACCAATCCAAGGCAGGGCTACCCAGGACAACCTGCTGAAGCCACAAGCAAAGAACAACACCATGAAGATGAAGAAGGAAACAGGAAAATGGTGTGACTTCCATAAGAGCTCCACTCATAATACAAGTGAGTGTCAGTCCAATCAGTCATCAGTGGTCGAGCTGAAGGCTTCTGAATCAGACACGGGTTCTAACTCTGAATGAGAACCCAATAAGGGGAATAACAAAGGGAATCAGATCATTGATGTGGAGCCCAATGCCACCGTGGCCACCACAAAGATCCAGAAAATTGAGCCTGAAGATTGAGAGGAGGGGGAATTCCTCTTCCACTCACAGATATGGGTGAAGGGTTCTCCACTATAGTTCATTATCGACAGCAGGAGCCAAAAGAACCTCATTTCAGCAGAAGTCGTGAAGCGGCTGGGCCTAAAGACTACAGCACATCCACAGTCATACACCATTTGGTGGCTTCACCAAGGAAGAGATTTTTGCATCAGTCAGCAGTGTTGTCTTCCCTACAGTATCAAGCCCTTCACGGATGTGGTACTGTGTGACATTGCTCCTCTTGAAGTTTCTGATGTATTGTTAGGACAACCATACTTATAGAAGAAACATGTTTTATATGAGTCCAGACCTCGCTCTATGATTATCACTTTGGCTAATAATTTGTACAAGATAATAGAGGTAGCCCCGCCTACCATCATGTCTTTGATCATTGCAAAAAATGTAGTAAGATCATTTCCCAGACCAGGAAATTCAGTTTCCTTATTATTTTCCCCCAGGGCAAGAAGAAGGTTGTGGCCATGGATTCTAGGCAAGGCTCCTCTGCACAGTAGTAGCAGATGGACAAGGTCATGGAGAAGTACAGGAACATTTTTGCCTCACCCACAGGGGTACCTCTACACTGTCAGGTCAAGCACTCCATCAATATGACCCCAGGTGCACCACTACCCAATGGACCAATCTATCGACGCTCTAGTATGGAGAACGATGAGATCAAGGTGAAAATTCAGGAACTACTGCAGAAAGGGAACATCAGGCCAAGCTCATCACCCTGTGGGAGCCCGATTATATTGGTGCAAAAGAAGGATGGGACCTGAAGGCTTTGTATTAACTATCGGGCACTGAGCAAGATCACTGTCAGGAATAGGTACCAAATCCCACGGATTAATGACCTTCTAGACCAGCTCAAGGAGGCCAAATATTTCATCAAGATTGACTTGAAGTCAGGTTATCACCACTTGCCTATCAAACTCTCTAATATGTGGAACACTGCCTTCAAATACAAGGAGGGTCTTTTCGAATGGTTAGTCATGCCATTTGGATTGATGAATGCCCATGTAACCTTCATGAGACTAACGAAAGACATCTTGTGTCCCTTCACCAATGCATTCATGGTGGTTTATTTAGATGACATCGTGATCTTCAGCCAAAGATGGGAAGAGCACCTCCACCATCTTCAACAAGTCATTCAAACCCTTCAACAACACAAGTTGTGTGCTAACTTGGAGAAATGTACCTCTGGCCTGACCCAGGTTCACTATCTGGGGTACATCATTGATGAGCAAGGTGTACACACATGTGGACCCATCCAAGATACAAGTCATTCAAGATTGGATAGCCCCAACGACTCTAATAGAACTTCGCAGCATTTTGGGTCTTTGTAGGAATTTACAGGGTAAGTTCCTCAAATAGAACACCAAAGGACACCGCTCACAAACAGATCACAGATCAATACACTAGTATTCTTGACTTGGTTAAAACCCTCAAAGAGGGAAAAAATCCACGGCCTGAGCCAACGGGGCCACTTCAGGCAATTTATTAATAAAAGAAAGAAAAATTACATAAGATATGAACGATCACCTTACAAATGACCCTCCATGATCTTTAAATAGAGATCATGGACCAATCAGGTGTTAAGGCACGGATCAAGAGTCGGTAATACCAAGGAGAGAATGAACTGTCAGATCACTTCATCTCTAGAACATATTGTGATCGTCGCATTGTATGTTACAAAAGTACATAGTAAAGAAACACACTTTACTTAACTCTACATTAGACCAAGTTATACTTAACTATTTCCTATGTGTCGGAATATCCTAACATCTGCCCTTAAGAACAACTTGGGACTGGCTTGAAGGATGTAAAAATATGACACAATAAGAGAAGGAAGGAGGCATTAGAGCCTATCCCCCCTTAGTGACAACTTCCTGAACTCCAACCATAAATCGAAGTTTAGTAAACTTCGCCTCTGTGAGAGCTTTTGTAAAGATGTCTGCAACTTGATCATCGGTTGATCCCAAGGAAGGAAGGAAGATTGTAATGTTGGTTCAAAGAATAAGGTTGAAGAGGTTTCCAAGGCTGATAGTAAGTCCCCAAGGATTAAGTTGATTTCCCAAGGATGAGGTATGAGTATGGAGAAGAGTTGTTGTATGATATGAGAATTGCTAGGTTAAAGCCTGCCTCTTTACCTACCTCTTTCGAGCCTCTCATTTCTTCCCAGTTAATAAATACCTCACTTAGGTGCTGGTCTAAGTGAGGTCTCAAGTTGTTGGTTGCTAAGCTAGAAGAAAAGAGCCCATAAACTGGAATTGATCCATATTCTTAGCTCTCAATCTTTGTTGATCTCTTATAGTAATCACATCTTGAGGTTTTTGCAAAGGGTAACTTGGTATATCTACAATATGTTCATTGACCCGGATATGTCCATGATTCCCTAATTGTCTAGCTTTGGGAATGGTGGGAGCCATACCCAATCAAAAAATAATATTATCCAAACGCATTTCAAGTAATTGCAATAGGATCTAGCCCGTTGAGCCTTTGGAACTTCAAGAAAATGGTCATGAATGAGCTTTCCGATGAAGTGCATGTGTAGTTCAATGTGTTTGTTGTGCTGATGTTGGACTGGACCCTTGCATAGTTGAATGGCACTTTGATTATCACACCAAAGTGTAGCCGGATGCTGTTGCTGAAATCCAAACTCTGATAGGATCTGACGAAGCCACAAGGCTTATTTATTAGCTTCTATGGCATGATCATACTCTGCTTTTGTTGAAGAAAGAGAAATGGCACTTTATTTCTTGAAAGCCCACGTAATAGGTACAGAACCAAGAGTGAAGACATAGCCTGCAGTAGACTTCTGATCATCAAGGTCACCAGTCCAATTGGAATCAGTGAAACCAACCAATAGAGGAGATGCTTCTGCATTGTAATGAATACAAAATTGAACTGTACCTAGAACATAATGAAGTATTCTTTTAGCTGCTTTCCAATTACTTTCATCTGGGTTTTGCATAAACTAGGCAATAAGGCCAATAATAAAGAAAAGTTCAGGACAGGTATCGATCATCTACAAAAAATTTCTTACAAGTTTTCAAAACTATCCTGATGATGTTTTCTGAGTACACATCCGGAACAAACACCATCTCTACAAGATACCATAGGAAGACCTATCACCATATTTTCTTTACATATATTTTGAAAGGGGTGATAGTTTAAGTGGCCAAATTTCTCATGCCAAAGTTTGTTCACTTCATAATTATGAGAAACAAATACCGAGGGAAGATTTGATGACCCAAAGTTGTTAAACTTATACAACCTTGTAGAATCATCAACAATGTTAGTCGCTAAAATATGTCTAGGATCTCTTAGGTCCTTAATTACAACATCATGAGGTGAAAAATCAATGATTTTACCTTCACCTGAATGAGTTATCTAATATGTAGATAGAAGTTTGCAGGACAAGGTTAGAACACATAATACATCATTAAATTGACCATTGTCTAGATGAATAGTTCCAATCCCTACAACACTAAGAGATCTATCATCACCATGGTCCAACATATATATTTTTGGTGTTACAATCATTTAAAGAAGAAAACATGGCTTTGTTTTTTTCCATGTGATAAGAAGCTCCAGAATTAATGAGCCACTCATGAGAATTAGAAGAAGAAGATACATTTAGTGCATAACCAGACCGAGATGCTTGACAACCACATGCAGGAAGTGTTATTCCTGAAGATGAAGTTGAATTTGAGGAGTGCTCCAAATGGATGTTATGCTTCTTCATTGTTGCTTCCAAGGCTTCCCATCTTCTTAAAGCATTTGGATTCTAAGTGGTCATCTCGATTACAAAAGTTGCAATGTCTATCAGTCTTCTTCCCTTCGTTTTTATTTTCCTTATCATTTTGTTGAATTGATTTTTCATTTTGAGATTGAAAGTTCTTAGGACCCTTGGTTGGTTTAGGACCATTCTTTTTAGGATACTGCTTCTTAGGATTCTTTGAACTTGGTTGTTGTTGGGCAGCTAAGGCTTTCTTAGAACAGTTTCTGAGATTAAGAAGACCAAGAGGTAAGAGTTTTTGTTGGACACCTAATCTTCAATGGGTTAGTGTGGAAACCGAATAGACAAAAGGAGTCCAAGAGACCTTGGGATGTGGAACCCAATGGTCACAATATGTACTATAAATGTATATCACTTGTTAATAAAAACGTATTCTCATGTTTTATCTTTCAGATTATGTTGTTGCCCATGTGTGTTTAACATGGTATCAGAGCAGGCATATTCCTACCCTACATAATTTCTTTGAGCCATTTGTTTTATGGCCTTTATGTGCAGATCATTTCTGCCATCAATTCTGCATTTCATGAATATTTTTTCATGAATATTTCCTCAGCTAAATTTTAGTTGCAACCTGTTAATACCGCTACTAGTATCTTCTCTTCTCTGACCGATTTTTTATAACCCTGATACATATAACATTGTGCTGCCCTGACGTTGTTTCATATAATCCGATGTTCATTACTATTCCTGTATTGTACGGTGCTACCTCTTGAGAATTGTCTGTTGATCTTCGAATGCCTCTCCTCCCAGGCCGCGTTGCTCACCTCTGCCATATGACTACATTTTTCAGAACAAAACATTGTACGCATAACGCATCAATATTCCCTTGATCATAAGTTACTCCTCTCTACCTCAAAAACGCTCGTCGAGTACTTGATTGTGTTGTAAGGGTTGTTCATATTCTTCTCTGACTACAATATATTCCTGACAACGACCTCTGCACATTCCTGAATTTGTAAAGCTACTCCATTGATTGATTTGAACACTAGGCTAGCCCTCTCTCGTTAGAAGAGTACAGTTTTGAATGGACTCCCTCCATATTACCTCTTGTTGGACTATTTTGGCACATAATAGGACCCATCATCCCTTAACCTTTCTGATAACATATTGTGAGCTTAAAGGACCATGATAGTCACAGTGCTTTATACATTCCTGCGTTGGCGCCAGATTCGGTTGTGGTTCAGAGTATTTCCACTGCCATCGTGCTCGTTGATTAAGCAAACATTCACATTTTTAAAGTTTGTAGAATCAACCCTTGGGGGTTTCATTGACCTTGCATTTCCCAATTTGACCCAAATACTTGAAAAACTCTGTCAAGGTCACCCACTACGTGTAATTCATGTGGATGTGCTGGTAATCAGCGATGTATTCATTATATACGACGGTGGCGGCCACACAGTTGAAGTTGTGCGTTCTCTTGACGTGCTCCAGAAACGAATTTTCAAATTCTTGGGAGTAGTCGTCAACGAATCTATCAGGGTTTTGGCTGAAAACATATATTTGGCACTGGTGGCTCTCCGACATATAGTGGCATTTGAACCCGTTCTCGTCCCTGCATTTCTTCTCGCACATCTGACTGAGTACCATTTCAGCTTCTGTAAGCCCTTTGCTTTGATGTGATTTTCTATGGCTTTCAGTGTCAAAAGATCGTTCTTCCCCATTGAAGGAAGACGAGGAGTCCGATGAAGGAATTGGCACTTTTAGAATGGGGGCCAGACCCAAAGCAATGGGTTTTCCAAGGTTGAACTCTCTTCTGACTGTGGTCGATCCTTGAAATGCTGACAAAATACTCTTTTAGAATTTGGTAGAAGGTAACTTGACTCCAGAGCTTGGAATCATTGTTGTTGTATTGAATGGATATAACTCTTAGAGCGTGGACTTCACATCTGAATTAGAACTCATTTTATTAATATTTGAGTGTTAAAATAAAAGAAAGAACTGATTCATAGAATTACTCCCTGGTGTGCTGGTGCACTGCCCCTTGTGTATAATCTGTAGTTAAAAAAAAAAAGGTGGTATATTTGTGTAGTTTGATCGAGTGTTGTTCGGTAAAATTTTATGACAATGTTGGTTTTCCTTTCTTTCTTGGAGACTATGGATGTCGATGGAATGTTGATTACTAGTGGAAGACCAAACGACTCTGCATTGAATATGCCTATGTGAATCGACTGCATTGAGCGTTCTATGGGTATTCTATCGTGCACTCATCTCTAGTATGTATGTTTCATTTATAAAAAAAAGGAGACTGAACTGTGCGTTGAAGGGTATATAATTTTCTATGAAGGTCGTGACCTGTGCATTGAGTTATTATCTTGTACTCCATACTCCAGCGTGCAGACCTTCAACATTGACTCTCCATTTTCAGCCAAGGATAGTTGCAAGTTTGCACCATTCATTAATGTAATCTATGATGGCAACTTCCAAACTCCTTTGAATTTCGCCAACTGATACACATATTTTGTAACTTCTCACCATATGAGACAGAGTTTGTTTAAAAACACAATTGTTCTATTCAGTGGAAATCTTAATGCTATCCATCGCTGGCTGCAATTTCCAATAATGAAGACAAATTCTTTATATTGAAATATGTTCAGCGGTGCACAATAGGAGGCATTAGATTAACGTGAGGGCTACTTTGTAAATGAGATAAGAGAAATTGAATTTCTCGTTGCTGAACTGAAGATCAATAGTTTCATGATTATTTCCTAGTTCCGAGGTATATGAGATTATGTACAGTTCTTTCTCTGACTATCTGTAATCTCACAATTGTAGTTGTTCCACATGTTATCATCAATGGTTACAAGAATATATTAGCAGTTTCTATTGAACTTGACTATTCTTTTCCACTGGCCGAGAAAGTGAAGGATTATTTGAAGGATCCAAGCAAGTTTGCAGTTGTTGCTACCCCAGTGTGGCATTGTATTTAAAACTCATTTTTGTCTACATATATATGCATTGATTTCTTGATTCAATTGTTGTTGGTCATGAGTAAACTCTTATTTTTATATGGATTGTAATTGGTGCTTGCTGGTTGCACACTGATCATTTGTTGCACGTTTATAAAGGATATTGTTGTCTACTGAGAGTGGGTATTACTTTTCTGCATTGAGTAGTAGTTGTGTTCAGTTTTTTAAGGTGTAATTTTGACATTGAAGAAAAAAAAATGGCCAGAATCAATCAAGTATTAGAGTTCCTCAAAACTCTGATATTCTCTACTACTCATGATACATTAAAAATCAGCAACGTTTCTCTCACAGGCATTCATGTCTATCTACAAAATGCACAAGAGAAAATTGATTTTTTGCAACTCAAATCTCAGCTACAACAAGAAGAACTAAAATAGAGGAGTCATTCTGAACATGTTTCTATTCAAAACATTGAGATTGCAACCATCAGAAGCAATTCAACAATGTTACAGTTGGTTCAGATTTAGTACCCAATAAAGCAACAGTTGTACATGCAGATGCAAAAACTCAGTCTGCACTTCCCAAGCTCATCATCAAACCTTGAGAACAGCTTGTCCACAACAAGCACAGAACTGGTCTTGGATATGAGAAGGACTTGTCCTTTCATATTCCAGACTACTCAAAGCCCATTCAGTTTCAGAGTGTCGGATTCATTCATGACAGTTCACATCTAGTTGTTCCAGATTCTACCCCTCTTCCATAGCAGCAGCAACAACAACAGATTGTCAAATGCCAACACTGTGACCGAGTTGGCCATCTGAAAGATCACAGTTTTGATTTTCATCCATGTAAGCACTGTCATAAAACTAGTCATTCTTCAAACAGATGCTTCAAAAACAAACGTCCTGTAAGAACAAAGATTCATCTTGGATGGATCACTTCTTGGCAATGGGCATCAATAGCCAAGAAGATATTCCAGTCACATGTCAGAACTAGTTCTAGAGTATTAAACAGTCTTGCAATTTAGTTTTCTCCATCATCTCACCTTGTATCTGACAGGGAGGAAATGATGGTCATCTACAAGCTTCAAAGTCACATCAAGCGAGCCTGAGCCACAACCTGCCACAACAGTTTCAGAGTTGTATCCAGAAACAAAGATGCCCCTGAACATGCCTTCAGTTGGTAATCTGGGACACTTCCTTTAGCAAAAGACTTTAGCTTCTTTCCAGCTTCGGAAGAATTCCAGGAACGAAATTGAGAAAACTTCCTCTAGCAGAAGACTTCATCTTCTTGCCAGTTTTGGAAGAGTTCCAGGAACTGCATTAAGAATTCCAGAGTTGTTGGTCATCCTTCAACCATCATAGGTTGAGACTTCCCTTTTTAGGTTGAAGTTCTCCTTTTTATGTGGGGTGAGACCTACCTTTGTTGGTTGAAGGTTTCCCTCTTCAAAACAATAGGAGCACTTCCCCTAGCAGAAGACTTCAGCTTCTTGTCAGTTTTGGAAGAGTTATAGGAACTGCACTAAGCATTCCAGTGTTGGTGGCCATCCTTAAACCACTGCCCTTTATACCAACATTTTATAGAGCACATTGTGCCTAGTGCTACCATGCATTTTTGCACATTTTGTATTACAGCTCTCTTCTTGGACTCATACATAACCCTTTGGATTAATAGGGGGAATGTTGGACACCTAATCCTCAATGGGTTAGTGTGGAAGCCGAATACACAAAAGGAGTCCAAGAGACCTTGGGACGTGGAACCCAATGGTCACAATATGTACTATAAATGTATATCACTTGTTAATAAAAATGTATTCTCATGTTTTATCTTTCAGATTATGTTGTTTCCCATGTGTGTTTAACAGTTTTTCTTGTTCTCTTATTAAAGAATCACAAAAGGCATCAAAAAAGGGGGACTTGTAGGCTTGTCCTTGAGAAATAAAGGTTTCTCTAGTAGAATGGAAGGTGGAAACAGACACAGAGTAGGCTGGTCCTAACTTAGTAAGAATGGAATAGATAAGGCTACCATCTTCTTTCTTAACCCTAACACCTTCCAAGAGAAGTCTAAGGGTCTTGAACTTAAACAAAAAATCTTCAATGGAAGAAAAATTATTGGGGTCCAGCATAAGCAACTCATTTTCAAGTTGAAGGGTTCTAATTTCATTTTTAATTCCAAAAACTGTATTGAGTTGTTTCATTGCTTTATCAGGGGTACCAAGTTTTGCGATATGGAATCTAAGGTCTAGAGAAATAGACATCTCTATCAACCCATGTGTTTGATCTTGCTTATTTTCCCATTTGACTGTGTTATCTTCATCTTTAGGTTTAGACTCTTGGCTTGAGACTATTCTATAAAGACCTTTACTTCTAAGTAAATCCTCCACGTGAGACACCCATTGGAAGTAGTTGGTGTTGTCAAGAATAAATTGGTATGGACTTTCCCTTTTAACAGAAATTGAAGTTGTAGATGTTGAAACTAAGTGTTCCAATGGAAATATCTCAAAAAATTAGGTTGATTAACAAAAAAAACAACTTTGAAAATGGCTTCCTGATGAAGAAGTTATGGCTTTTTGAAGAAAAGTTGTTAAAGATGTCGACAAAGTACATGAATGTGCGGATGTGAATGATAATATTATTTAAAAAAAAAAAATCCCCCTTTTCCTCATTTTCAAACTTATCTAATTATTTATTTTTATTATATATATATATATATATGACCCACTTTTATAAATAAGTGAAAGTCACTTTTACAATAGTACTTTATGAGCTACCCGCTAAATTGTAACTTAAATAAAACATAAAGAGACTTTAGAATTATAAGTGACTCACTTTTTATAATGGGTGGGAACACTTTTACATAAAATAACTTTAAAACATAAAATACATGTTCTTTTTTAAAAAGTAACTCAACAAAAGAAAGACTTGTACACAAGACCTCTATTCTCATAAAGAAACTTTGGACCAAGTGAGCTAATTTAAAAGGTTAGTAATTTTTGGAAAAGAGGGAGGGGTTTTTTTTTTGTCACTGAAGCTTTGGAGTGTGTGCTTATTTGAAAAAACTATTTTTGTCTACAAAACAAAAAAACGTACAACTCAACATGGACATGCAAAAAAATCCAAACCTTATGGCTTGAAGTTACCTTTCGCTAGAAACTAAACATTTTACTCAAAGTTTCTGATTTTCTGATATCACACTAACGTGCAGTGGAAAAGAGCATATGCGTGAGAAAAATCCTTCCTTTCTGTTTCTGATTTGCCCAGATCTCACAAAGCCGCGAAGCAAAGAGCATACACAGAAATGAAAGGTATAGATCCAGTAATAAAAAAACAGACAGTTAAATAAACCGAAATAAATAGAGAGATGAATAACTAAAACTGCAAATAAAGACTATATACCTCTAGATCTTAAAAATGACATAGTTAGGGCTACCGGAAACCTTTTCGCGTGAAACGAATGGGGTTCCTCACTGGAATAGATGCTCCTAACACAATAGAGCAGCCTTCTCGGCCCGAAAGCGGTCAGAAATAGTATATCTAGGAAATGACAATCGGATGCAATTGTACCAGCTTCGGATTTAGATCACCAATGAATGCGACCATCAAATAGCTCTGATACCAGTAGGAAATTACAGGGTAAGTTCCTCAGATAGAACACCAAAGGACACCGCTCACAAATGGATCACAGATCAATACACCATTATTCTTGACGTGGTTAAAACCCTCAAAGAGGGAAACAATCCAAGGCCTGAGCCAACGCGGCAACTTCAGGCAATTTATTAATAAAAGAAACAAAATTTACATAAGCTTCTCTCATGAACGATCACCTTACAAATGACCCTCCATACTCTTTAAATAGAGATTATGGACCAATCGAGTGTTAAGCCACAGATCAAGTGTCAGTAATGCCGAGGAGAGAATGAACCGTCGAATCACTTCATGTCTAGAACATATCGTGACCATCAGATTGTAAGTTACAAAAGTACATAGTAAAGAAACACACTTTACCTAACTCTACACTAGACCAAGTTATACTTAATTATTTCCTAAGTGTCGGAATATCCTAACAATCTTGCCAATTTCTATTGTAGGTTCATGTTGGGGTTCTCTCATATCACTTGGCCTTTAAGTCAAGTCACCAAGGGTGGAGCGAAAGCAAAGTTCCTTTGGTCGGAAACCCAACGGCAAGCATTCTCCAAGTTGAAGAATCGTCTTTGTTCTGCATCAGTGCTCACATTAACAGACCTGCAACAACCATTTGAGGTTGAGACAAATGCCTTCGACTATGTTATTGGTGCAGTTCTTACTCAACATAAGCATCCAATGGCTTACCACAGTGAGACACTTTTAGACACAGTCCGAAGGTACCCCACTTACGACAAAGAAATGTATTCCATTGTGTAGGTTTGCCGTCAATGGAAGCATTACATTTTTGGGAAGGAAACGGTCATCCACACATCCACACAGACCACTGGCCTCTACAATTCATACAAACACAAGATACAAACACAAGGGAAGTTGCATAACAATCGCCATCAGAAATGGTCCACCTATCTACAATAGTTCTGTCTGAACATTAAGTATGAGAAGGGCAGCACCAATAATGTTGTTGATTACCTCAGTTGACCACCAGTCATGGCGCTAATAATTGTGCTCAACTCCTGTGGGCATGAGACATTGGGGTGGCCGCATCTTTACCAGAGCGATCTAGAATTCGGCAACATATACTAAACACTCCTAGAAGGGAAGAAAGTTCCAAATTTTCACCTTTAGGATGCACTATTATGCCACTTTGGACACATATGTGTTCCTTCAAGTGAGTGTTCCAAGATGATTTGGGAGGCGCACTATAGTCGGGTCATTGGAAATTTCGGAATAGAGAAAATAGTGGCAATATTGCAGAAGTATTTTTATTGGCCGAAACTTTGTCAAGATGTTGGGAAATACATTAGATTCTACACTGCATGTGCCATTGTCGAATCAACCATCAAGAAGGAAGGCATGTATACTCCTCTACCTACTCCTAGTCGACTTTGGGAATCTGCCTCCGAGAATTATATGTCGAGCCTTCCTTCTACTAAGCACGGCAATGATTGCATTTTCATGGTTGTCAACAGATTCTCTAAGATGGACATCATGGTAGCTTGGAAGAAGAGTATCACATCATAGGCCACTGCTAATCTCTTCTTTGAGCGTGTGGGTACACTTTGGGATCCCACAGTCCATTATCTCACATTGGGACAGCAGATTCCTAAGTGCATTCTGGTCAAGTCTCTGGTCGATGTTGGATACAAAACTCACTAAATCCATGGCTTTTCATCCCCAACTAATGGCTAAATAGAGTTTGTCAACAAGATGATCGTACACATTATGCACATGTACAACTCGAAGCATCCACACACATGGGATGAAAGTTTTTCCTATGTCCAACACAGCTACAACAGATCTCTCCACAGCTCAACAGGCCACAACCCCTTTCAGGTAGGAATGGGATTTCAACGATTATGCCCCATATATGTGGCCATACTATTTGCAACCACTCAAATAGATTCGACTCACGTGCAATCCGAAGTTGAAAGGGCTAACAGCTTCATTGAGCGCATTCAACACATCTGCCAACAGGTCCATGATATATTGGATAGATCAAATGCTAAGTACAAGCAGCGTCATGATCAGCATTGAATGCCACACAAGTTCCTGGTGGGCGACAAAGTTTAGCTTCATTTGCAGAAAGAGCACCTTGTTGGAACCCACCACAAGCTTTGCCCAATCCAATATTGGCCATACACCATCACCAAGGTAGTTGGTGACAATGTGTTTGAGCTCAACATCCCATTGTTCCTTGGTCTGCACCCAATGTTCAATCTAGATCGCCTTCCGCCATACTTCCCACCATTGTTGGACACATCTAACATTGTAGAACAACTCACACCAAAAGATCTCAACTTGGACTACATGGAACAGACCACAACTGATCAGATCATGGACACAAAAATCAATAATACTGGGCAATAGAAGATACAACTATATCAAGTTTTCAAAGTAGGCCAACTCTGTCATCAGGGCAAGTGGTTCACCAGGGACCAGGTTCAACAGAAATTTCCCCACCTCATGGAGGCTCTGAACGCAATGGGGAACATTGCTTCCTAAGAGGGGAGGAATGATCCAGGTGGATATTGGTGGCCACCCGCCTATTCTACCTAGACCCCCCAATCAATTTTATTTGTTTCCTTAATTGTATCACAATTTACTATTTTTGGCAGTTTTTCAGGCCCTAAACTTCCGAAGCCATTTTGAGGCCCAAAACGATGTATTTTTGGCAAAATTCATTTGGTGATTACTAAGGAAACCATGTAAATAGTTGCATTACTTGGAGATATCTTTCCAACAAGGTATCATGCACATCAAACAGAGATAATATGACCAAGTTACGACCCTGGGAAGTTGGTTGCCCAACTAACCCCAATGGGGCCCATAAACTCTTGGTGTTACATCTCCTCGGGTTAGGGTTTTTGTTGTTTAGGGTTTTCCATTATTTTTCAATGATAAAAAGGCCCTTGAGCTTCATTGTAATTTAGTTCAGAGGCATATAGCCACCACATCTCTTCTCAAAGATAAGTTACCATCGCCTGAGCTATCTTATTTCCATTCTATTTGTAAGCATAGTTTAATATTTTTCTATTAATGAAATGAAGTGTTTTTCTGCTGCATCTCTGAGTTTATGATTATATCTCTAAGTTTTTGTGTTCTTGTTTAAGTTCGAATCAATGGGAGGAAGCATGGGGATTTCTAAATTCTTTGATTTTTTTTTAGAAGCCATGACTGAAAGCAAAGGACTAAGAATTGTTGTAATTTGTTGAAGAAAACAATTCCTTTGTTGACTAACAGGTGGAATAGTCGCTTTAGGTCACCTGGTCACTTTGGCAACTATTCAGCTTGGTCACTGGTAGCAATGGTTCATTTTCTGACTCGGCAAAGTAGGGAGGGAAAAAAATCAATAACGAATAACTTTAATAAAACATAAAAATGTTTTATGTAAGTCTAAGTCTATTATTTGTTAAACGGGAATGGGAGATTTTAATATGTAACGGGTAATTTGTAACAATATTATGGCTAGCGAATAGGAAGCTAACAGTTGGCAAAAAGGGGACTTTATTTAAAACTAGCGAGAGCAGGTGTAACGAGTCTTGGACGAGAAAAGCAGTTTTTGAAGGGGGTAAGAGATGGTTTGTGGTATCGGAGCGAGGGGGTGTGGAGTAAGTGTGAGAGGGGCACGTGGTGGAGGCAATTTATGGGCTGACCACTTTTCGCACCTGCCCCCCCCCCCCCCCCATCATTAAACTTCGAATGGGGTTGGGGGGTGCGGAGTGGTATGAGAGACGTCGATCTTCTGGTGCCGCAGATTGCATACATTCACTTTATTAAAAATTAACAGAAAACGACAAAATGTCTTGTCATTGGTTTATTTATAGAATGATTTTATCTTATTTTATTTAATCATCTTTAAAATTTAACTAAACATAATTGATTTATTGAAAACCGGCATTTCAATTAGCACACTATATTTTGGGATTTTATCATATTTTCTATTTTTTTTAATTTTTTTTCTTTCAATTTTTCTGTTTTTCCTTTTCTCATCCTTTCTTTTATATTTATATTTTTTATATCCCTTTTTCTTTTATTAACACACACACAGATATATATATATATAAAATAAAAGCATCTAACTTATGAAAACAATATATGTTACAACATCGACTACAACTGGGGACTATTTCCTCTCGTAGGAAGCAGAGAACAAGCAAATCCAAGTGCCTTCTACTCGAACTGATAGAGTCTTTGTTGAAAAACAATCTTACTTTCAGGAAAAAGTAACAAACTGGTAATTCACAAATGATGAATGACTGAAGCAATCTTAGTACTGGATGTAATGTTTCAAATACTTTCCATTGACAGGAAATGAAGAATATTGTCCTTCTAAGTTTTGCAAGACAAAAGTAGTGTTGTCTTTAACCTCTGCAATGCTAAAAGGTCCATACCATAGATTATCAAACTTTCCATGTTTTCCTTTGTCTTCTCTTATAGCATCCCGCTTTAATACTAAATCGCCTTCTTTGAAATCTCTCTCTTTGGCTTTTATTTCAAACAAGATTTTCATTTTGTTCTGATATTTCCAAAGTTTATATTGAACTTCATCTATGTTTTCATTAACTTCTATAATCTGATTGATTCTCCTAGAAAAATCATCAGGTCCTTCATTTGCTTATTGTAAGAATTTCATGATGGGAAAATCTAGATGCGTAGAGAAAATGGCCTCAGTGCAATAAACAAGCTGAAAATGTGATTTACTTGTTGATCTCTTTGGTGAAATTCTGTTTTCCCAAACTGCGTATGTAAGATGGTTGTCCCAATTTCTCTTATGATCTGCAAGTTCCTTTTTAATGACTTTGACTAGACTTTTGTTTGAAGACTCTTCCAATCTATTCCCTTGAGGATAATAAGGGGTAGAATGATGTAGTAGAATGTTATATTTTTGGAAAAACTCAATCATTTTAATATTGTTGAATGCTTGTGCATTGTCTATAACAATCTGTTGGGGATAGCCAAATCTAGATAGTATGTCTTCTTCAATGAATTAAAAGACAACATTATCAATAGCATTCCTGACTGCCCACTTTGTAAAATAATTTGTGGTAGTTAAAATCCATTTCTGTTGGATGGATCTCTCCAATAAAGACTAATCTCCATTATAGGAAAGGTGCTTCCTAGGACTGGAACTAGAGGGAGTGTTGCTAATCTTTGCTTTCCAACAAAAAATTGACATGGTATGCAGCTTCTAACCTTTGCTCCAACTTCTACAAACAATGTTGGCCAATAAAACCGAGCTCTCAAAATCTTGTATGTTTCTCTCCAAGCATAATGACCACCACATATACCTGCATGAAATTGATCTATAACCCCTTCTGTCTCACTTTCTATTAAGCATAACAAAACGATGTTTAGTGGATCCTTCAAATATAGATTTGCATTGATGATGCAATATTTAATGGCCTTTAACTTGAGCATTTTGCATTGATTCTTTGTGAATCCAAGTGGATACTGAAAATCACAAAGAAAATACATAATATTAGTGTACCATTCAGAAAGAAGAAAATTTTCATCAATGTGGAGTGGAAGAGGAGTTGGTTCAACTGAAGATGAAGATTTTTATGGATTCTTCTCTATTAATCCTTGAGAAGATTCTCTTGGAATCTCCTATACTGATCTTTGAGAAGGTTCTTTTGGATCCTCCTCTAATGATATGGGAGAAGGTTCTTGTGGATTCTTCTCTGCTGATATTTGCATCACAGAATTTATCCCCAAAACTTTACAATTGGATTCAGATAAAAGTTTGGCTAAACCTTGAACCTTTATCAACTTGGTAGACTTGATAATAAGATCAAATTCTAATATCTTGGTGATCCATCTTCCTCTTTGGCCATCTGTATCATGTTGTGATAATATATTTTTAACAGCATTGTTTGGAACATAGGCAATAATGGAAGAATGAAGGACACAGACTCTAAAAGATTTAAGTCTTAAACTAAGGCATAGGCTTGTTTTTCAATAATGTCATATTTCAACTCAGCATCTCTCATGACTTTACTAAAAAAGGAAATAGGATGGTCATCTCCATTTTCATTCTTTTGCAAAACGACAATAGCTAGGGTAGTTTCAAAAGCAAAAGAGAAAATTCTGAAAGGTTTAGAATAGTCTGGGTTGGATAATACTGGGGCTTTAGAAATGGCTTTTTTTATTTTTTTTGACACATACCAATAGAATATGAATGATAAGCATGAGGGTACATCTATTATTGACATTATATACATTTATAATATATAGGAGTGACCCTTGGTTTCATATTCCAAGTGGTCCCTTGGACTCCCTTTGGTTGTTCAGCTTCCACACCAACCCTTAGAGGATTAGGCGTCCAACATTCCCCTCCTTAATCCGAAGGGTTATGTATGAGTCCAAGAAGAGAGTTGTAATACAAAATGTGCAAAAATGCATGGCAGCGCTAGGTTGAATGTGCTCTCCAAAATGTTGGTATCAAAGGAGGTGGTTTAAAGATGACCACCAACACTGGAATGCTTAGTGCAGTTCCCAGAACTCTTCTAGGTCTAGCAAGAAGCTGAGGTCTTCTGCTAGAGGAAGTGCTCCTGATGTTTTGAAGAGGGAAACCTTCAACCATGAAAGGGAGGTCTCACCTCGCATAAAAGGGAGAACCTCAACCTGAAAAGGGAGGTCTCAACCTGTGATGGTTTAAGGATTACCACCACCTCTAGAATGCTTAATGAAATTCCTAGACCTCTTCCAAAACTGGCAAGAAGTTGAAGTCTTTTGCTCGAGGAAGTGTCCCTAATTCTTTGAAGAGGCATCACCAACTTAAGGCATGCTCAGGGGCATCTTTGTCTCTGGCTACAACTCTGAATCTGGTATGGCAGGTTGTGGCTCAGGCTCGCTTGATGTGGTTTTGAAGCTTGTAGATGACCATCATTCCCCCCCCCCGGGTCAGATGCAAGGTGAGATGATGGAGAAAACTCAACTGCAAGATTGTTCAATACTCTAGAACAAGTTCTAACATATGACTGAAATATCTTCTTGGTTGTTGAAGCCCATTGGAAATAAGCGATCCATCCAAGATGAATCTTTGTTCTTGCAGGAAGCTTATTTTTAAAGCATGTGTGTGAAGAATGAGTGGTTTTATGACAGTTCTTACATGGATGAAGATCAAAGTAGTGATCTTTCACATGGCCAACTCTGTCACAATGTTGGCATTTAACAATTTGTTGTGGTAGCTATGGAAGAGGACCATAATTTGAAACAGCTAAAGGTGAACTGTCATGAGGAGGAGGTGAAGATGAACTGTCCTAAAGAAATCTAGCACGTTGAAATTGGATTGGCTTGGAAAAGTTTGGAATATGAAAGGACACATCCTTATCATATCCAAGACCTGTTATGTGCTTGTTGTGGACAAGCTCTTCCCAAGGTCTGATGATGGGCTTGGGAAGCATATGCTGAATTTTTGCTTCTGCATGCAACTCTGCTCTTGAGATGGGTACTGGATTTGAATCAATATTAATCTCATTCATATGATTACTTTCTAGCAGCTGATAGGAATCTGTCTCAATTTTCCGAACAAAAACAAATTCAAAATGACAACTTTTTTGTTTTAATTCTTCTTGCTAAAGCTGAGATTCTAGTTGCGAAAAATCCAAATTTTCCTGTGCATTTTGCAGACAGGTTTGAATGTCTAAAAGAGAGGCTTTGCTAATTTTAACTGTGTTGTCAGTAGTGGACTTGATTAGAGTGTTCAGTAACTCTAATAAGCCATGAATTTTCTCCATTATTCAACCAACTCAGGGCCTCAAAAAATGACCACAAATGTACTTGTAAGGGTAGATAGCTAGCAACTTACAATTTTTTAGAATGTTGCTACACAAACTTCTACAATGAATTGGTTCGATATGCATATAAGGAGCAAGAACTATGGCATCCAATAGCTCTGACCAGACGAACGCATAGGCAATTTGGAAGACAACATTTAATTAACATAGCACCATAGTCTTCAACGCACAATTTTAATTGAATTCACCATTCCAAACTTTTATATTCCTTTGACCTGCATACATAACCATATGACTCATGCATACAATGTAGAGGGACTGAACTCCAATGCACTTCAAACACAAATTACTTGCAATAATTAGAGGTGTTACCCATAGAGATGAACTAACCAACTTATATCACGACCATGCCAGCCATACGTAGTTACACTGTAGGCGTCTTCTTTATCTCTTCAATAAACATTGTATTTATAATACAGTCTTTTTTTTCTTCTCGAGTGTCTTTCTCTGGAACTACAAGTGACAGTGCACCTTTGCTCCAGCTATTTGGAGAACGAAAAAAATGAGAAATTTTCGATGGTTGGAAATGGCTTCAGTAGTCTTCAAGAAGTATTAGAATGTGTGGCATAGATTTGCATTGTTATCGCTGTGTTTAATGGTTTGGATTCTGTCTGCAACAAATCTTTGGTTTCCATCCGCTAAGAGCAACATCATGGTAAGCGCAGTTGGGGACTCAATTTCGGACCCTGTTTCGCTTCACTGTCATTATGAATGAAGCAATTCATGCATTTTTTCTAGATCAAATTGGTACTTTCCCAAAGCATTCCCTGCGACAATTCGAAAAGAGCATGTTCCCAAACTTTGCAATATTTTATCTCATTTGGGTATGTTAATGTTCAACATTGCAGCAGCAGAAGAGGAGAATCGACATTGAATGGCGAAGAAGAAGAAGGCGCCCAACCATAAAATCCAACAACATTATCGATGGATGTACAAGTTTGGGGTCCTCTTCATGGCCGTCGTTTTTTTGTTTTTCATGTTCAAGCTAGAAGTAGGATAATAGTGACACCCAACCAGAAAGGAACAACAACAAGTAGGGCGGTGAAGAAGGAGTCACCAAAGGAGAAGCCTATGAGCAAGTTTAAGGATTTGTTGTTGCACAACGTAAAACCCTTCGATTTTGATGCCAAAGAATTGGCATTGCACCCAAAGCCACGAAGATTTCTGGCTAAATCAGAATGTAAATAATGATAAAAATGAACTAGAGGTATCATAAATTACAGTTTGATATACGATCGATCATATCAGTTACAAATTTGTGGTATGTAGTCCAATAAACACATAGATTGATCTCAGATCACACACATAGGTAGAGGGAATAGACTAGGAAGCGTAAATTAAGACGTGCAGGTTTTAAATAAACGCTGAAAATTATTTAGTGTGGCAGAACTACAAGACCCGAGAAGGAAAGTTCTAATGAGTTTGAAAATGGCAGACCAACATATATGTAAAATTAGGCTCACAGTAATTATGCAGGGCAGGAATACGCCTGCAGCTCTGATACCATGTTAAACACATACATGGCAGCAATAGAATATGAATGATAAGCATGAGAGTACATATATTAATGACATGATATACATTTATAATACATAGGAGTGACCCTTGGTTTCATATTCCAAGTGGTCCCTTAGACTCCCTTTGGCTATTCAGCTTCCACACAAACCCTTAGAGGATTAGGTGTCCAACAGATTTGGCTAAAAGAAAACCTTGCTTGAACTTTCCACTTGACTTCATGGTCTTTTCTCAGCATGTCAATTATATCCTTAACTATTCCAGCATAGTTTGGTATAAATCTCCTTACGAAGCCAATTTTGCCAAGAAAAGCTTGAATTTCCTTCTTATTCCTTGGCACTGAAAGTGCTTCAATGGCTGAAACTCTCTTTGGATCAATGACTACTCCTTCCTTTGAAATAATATGGCTGAGTAATTTTCCTTCTTTTATTGCAAACAAGGATTTCTTTGGATTTAGTGATATTCCAAACTTCCTGCACCTGTCAAACACCTTTATCAAGTGCTTTAAATGTTCTCGATCAGAACTTGAAAATACAGTCAGATCATCTAGATAAATGACAACAAATTTATAAATCTTACCAACAAACACTAAATCCATAGCTCTTTGGAAAGTAGCTCTAGCATTTGTTAGTCCAAAAGGCATCCTTGCATACATGAATGTACCCCAAGGAGTTGTGAATGTTATCTTCTCTCTATCTTCTGGGCTCACCATGATCTGATTGTAGCCAGAAAAACCATCTAACATAGAAATTCTATTAGAACCTTAAACTTTTTGAAGTAAATGATCCATCTTGGCAATAGATAATTGTCCTTCAATGAATATTTATTTTAAGTTCTTGAAATCCACAAACAATCTAATTTCACCATTTTTCTTTCTAACTGGAACCAAATTTACTATCCAATTAGAATATCTTAAGGGAACTACGATTTTGGTTTCCAATAGTTTCTTAAGTTCTTTTTCATTTGTGGGAAGCAAGACTAGATTTATTCTCCTTTACTTTTTCTTAAAAGGTTTAGCTTCAAGTTTCAGATGAATCTTATGTTCAACGAGTGTTGTTTCATATGTTTTTAGCTCATCATAAGACCAAGCAAAAACATCTTTGTAATTTTTAAAGTGAGCTAGATATTTATCTTTTGTTTCCTTTGGTAATGATGTAAAGATTTTAACATTTATGGTTTCTTCTTGAGTTCCAATATTGCATTCTTCTATATCTTCTTCATATGAATCTGATAATAGGCTTTTAGGAACATCATTGTGATCAAACAGTTTCTCAACAGGAACTAAGCCCTTTGGGATGAAATTGTTGGGTAGCTGAAGGATGTTATGATCAGCAATTTTTTAGTCTAGCTGTGAAGTTTCATTTTCCTTATTCAACTCTTTATCATCAAGTTGTTCTTCTTCAATTTGTAAGGCTGAAAATTCATCAGTTACTTGCAAAAATGATTTTAATTGTTCATCATCTTCAAACATTTTCCAATATTTAAGATTATTGGGAATCGAGGGTTTGTATTTTACTTAAATCTGATATTGTAGCTGCATTTGATCGGGAATTTTAAAAGAACTAGTTGAAACAGCGAAAGAGTCTGCATGAATATTCTCATTTCTGGGAATAGCACTGATATTAAATCCCTGAAAGAAATTATCCACTGAGTCCCATACCTCATTTCTATAAGATCTAAGTCTAGGGTGTTTTGTTTGATAAAGATTTCTTCCTTTTTTAACGATGAGTTTTGAGTCACTGAATACACTTAGATTTTGTATTTTAAGACTGTTAACTCCCCAAGAAACTCTCCTAGGTTGTATCTCTGAGATGCTCGGGAAAATTACAAACTCAACATGATGTTGGAAATGGAAGAATGGAAGGAATGATGCTTGTTCAATCCAGATAACCACTCCTACTTTGCTTGACTCCAGACATCCGTGAACACCCCCAGACTACAAGGCTTTAGACCACCAATTACTCACAGTTTAAGGATTAGGTGAATACGGAGAATACTAACCACACCAGCAGATGCACAGGACCCTGTGATGGCCGGCTGCAACCAGTAAAAAGGTTTGGAGATCTATTTCCCTAATGTACGGACAGGATGACATCTCTCTGTCATTAGGTGAAAAGAAACCTGAATAACACATTCACTGAGACGTGCAAGACTTTAACACAGAGGTAGGATGACAACTCCTCAAATGCTAAATATCAAGAGTTTAGGAAAACTGTATAACAGGCACAACCTAGAACAGAATAGAAATGGAAAATGAGCAATTAACAGCAAAAAAAACTTGTATTAGCTGAAAACGAAAACAAGACGCTGCAAGTATCAAAGCAGTTACAGTCCCCAGAAGTTGAACCTTACATCAAAAAAACAACCATCAACCCTGATTACACCTTGTTTCTGGGTATATATAGAGTTTGAATACAAAGGCGTTCGGCCATTCTAAGTATGGAGGGGTCATAATTGACCACCAACCGCTTTAACTACCTGGCTGGGCTTCTGAATGCAATTTGCCTGCTTTAATGAATAAATCCGGTCTTTTTAGGTGCTTTGTTGTCCTTTGAGGTGGATGGAGTGTCGTAAAGGGTAAAATTCCATAACTGCTAAATGTATTTATCTGATCAAGGTTCATCATTTTCCTCCTCGGGTACACAGTCAGTTGAATGCGGTGGTTGAAGAGGAAATGCACCAGGGACTGATAGACGGTAGTCTTCATCCTTCAGGCGCACGGGATGATCAAGGCGAGAGGACTGCAGGGCAGACGTATGAGCAAGACAGAGGATGGATATCAGTCGTTGGATCAAACGAACAGATGGTGGATATCTCTCAGCGGGAGGTATCGGGAGCAAAACAATCGTGTTCCGTTGGATCTCGGGTGGACAGATCCAACGATGATCGAGTGAAGGAGATGTGCGGAGTTTAACGAGCAGGGACGAAGAATGGGCAGTAAGCAGTATTGCCCGCACCACCGTTGGGGGTTAGGCGGTAATCGTACGAGGGCGCGCGATCCCATTCAGACGGTGACATGTGGCGGCGCAGAGCAGGCGAAACCACTTTTGATCGCGAATTATCGTCCAAGCGGTTTGAAGGCGCAGGGGGTGCGATTGTCATCCGATCGCGATGGAGATGATCGGATGGTGTGGATACAAACGGGCAGGTTGTTTATTGAATACGGTGGGGACCGTTAGATCGAGGCACAGCAATCAACGGCTGCGACTATGAGCGAAAGGGTTATGAAGGCGCGCGGTCATGTGAACATGGTTATATGATGGTTTAAGCTCTGCGCTTGGGGGCCTAAGGGAGCATGGGCTTATACGGAGTTTTAGAGGTAAAACGAAGGTAGCGAGGCTTATGAGAGTGTAAGCGGAGTAAAGGAAAAGGAGAAGGATGGTTGATGTGAGTCCTCTTTGAGCATAAACAACGCGGCCAGGCCTGTATTTGACCTTCAAAATATCCAAGGATGTAGCAGAGCTAACACTGGCTCCTTCTGGGGATGAGATCCTCCCTGCGAGGTCTCAAGGACTTGAAAATCAATGCCTTTCCTATGAAAACCAATTAGCAAAATTTCCTAGCGTTCCATTGGGCATGGAATCTAACTGAGCCTACACTAAAATAGATGAAGCAACATATTTACAATTTTAAGGTCAAAATACCTTAAATAACAAAAATTTTCAGAAAGTGCCCATTAACTGGGCCATCAAAAACTGTCTTCCCTTCCATACTTTGCAGTATGAAGATATTGTTCCCTTGGATCTGAGAAATGATAAAAGGCCCTGTCCAGAAAGCATCAAACTTACCATGGTTTCCTTTCCTTTATTTCAGTGCATCCCACTTCATAACCAAGTCTCCAACCTGAAAATTATCTGATTTTGTCCTTCTGTCAAAAGCTTCCTTGATCTTCCTTTGATGTGCTTCAGAATTTTCAACCAGTTGTTCTCTGATTTGGTGAACCTCTGCTAAATCAGTGATCCTTTTTGCCATATCTTTTTCCTCATTCTGCTTTTCTTGTAAGAACTTTGCCATGGGGAGGGTTAACTGAATTGGGAACACAGCCTCAGTGCCATATACCAGCTTGAATGGAGAATTCCCTATGGATTTCTTAATGGTCACTCTGTCAGCCCGTAGTGCATATTTGAGTTTACAGTCCCAATTCTTTTTCTTGTCATCCAACAGCTTTTTAATTATCCTTATCAGACTCTTGTTGGAAGATTCTGCTAAACCATTACCTTGAGGGTAGTATGAGGTGGAATGAACCAGTTTAATGCCCATTGAATTGCACATTGTTTGGTTGTGTTATATTCTTTCCACATAGTTAACAGGGGGTTTGAGGGGTACCCGTAACCCCACTTTATGGGGTCCGGGGTAGCGCCCCGGAAAATTTTGGTTTTGGACCCTAT